>PVIJ01002231.1:81280-167296 GCA_004024925.1 Scalopus aquaticus | reverse complement strand
CAGAAGAGCTCAAAAGGCACATCTCCAAAGAAGAAAAGCAAATGGCCAACAGATACATGAAAAAATGCTCAACATCACTTATAATCAAGGAAATGCAAATCAAAACCACTATGAGATACCACCTCACACCTGTGAGGATGGCACACATTAAAAATACAGGCAACAACAAATGCTGGAAAGGATGTGGAGAAAAAGGAACAGTATCAGAAAATAATCATGATTTGAAAACGAAAATACCTCATTGGGAAGATTTTTTTTTTTAGTAAATATCACTAAATTCAAAAGTGAGAAAGGAAGATTCATTGAGTTCATGAAAAAAATTTTCCATTAGCATAAATATTAATTACTGTCACAAATATATATAACAGACAATATAAGTTCCTAATATATAAGCTCATAAATCACTAAAAAAAGAGACAAAAGGATGACAAAAAATATAATTATCTCTTAACTCTGACAGTCAACTTTGTTTTTAATAAGAGAAATTAAATATACAGCAACAAAAAAGACAACACTGAGACCAGACTGGAGTTTGGCTAATGTGGTCCTTTCATATCTTCTTTGTGGAGGTCTAACTTGGTACTCTGGGAGAGGGAGAGAATTAAATAATTTACAAAATTGTAGTTATACACACCCTTTGGTAGAGCATTTTCACTTCTAGAGATATATACTAGAGTTGTAAAATCTGTATGTGAACACCACTATTTGTTGTAACATTGTTTGCTGGCAAAAGATTGAAAACAGCCTAAATATAAGCTACCTTATTCTCAGTTCACATGACTAAGCACTCAAGTCCAGAGCTCTGTCCACCCAATGAAAAGGCTGTCCTTTTCTTATGTGCAAAGAGGGTGTTTTGGGCTATCATTTATTAATTTTTCAAGGGAGAATTTAAAAACTCTTATAAAGCAATCCAAGATTTTTATTATTATTTTCATTCCTTTATTACCGTTTTGCCTTCATAATATCTAAATAAAATTTTATCCAATTTGTCTTTATAAAGTTCTTCCAAAGCACTTCTAATCCAGTTTTAATAAATAGAAACAACTCTTTCTATCAGCCTGTGTCAACAGCTTATGTAATAATTAATGAATTAACAGTATCCTACCTGTTACCACTCATATATAGTCATTTCAAAATAAATGGAACTGACTCATATTAGCTCAGCTGGTGGTAGTATTTGTGCTCTGGCATGATGAAAAATATCCTGTCTGCTGCAACCCTTGAACTGCTAAGTATCAGTTAGTGAATGTGAAAGAAAAATTGGAGTTTTGGTAAATCCAGCAAGTTGGTTAATTGGTCATTTAGGAGAACTCTTTTTGCATACTGACAGTGAGTAAAGAGCGTTCTATTATGTTCCGAAATAAATAAAATCAGAATAAAGCTAATAAAAAGTGATTTTCTAGTATCTTCACATTTTTAAGTTATGAGTACTTTATTTTCATTTATGACTTCCATATGAGCCTACATTCTTTCCAATGTGTTGCAGGCTTTGGTCAAAGAATTACAAAATGATGTCCATCAGATAAGGCGACATATTAGAGAGCTTAAAAAAATGCAGAAAAACCAGGATTCTTGTAAAACTTCAGCTCATAAAGCCCAGACCTTGGCAGCGTCTATCCTTAACATTTCACGGTCAGATTTAGAGGAAATACTTGACACAGAAGATGAAGTGGTAAGATCATTTAAAACATTTATCAATAAATGGTTTTTTATACTTTGAATTTAACCTTATGTATTTGTTTTTCTAATTCTTAGAATTTCATCTTTAAGATAATCTTAATGAAGTAAGATTAGTCAGTGTGTCAATGAAAGATACATGAACTAAACCCAAAAAAATTGTAAGAGAAATTTAACTATTTAATACAGAAATGAATCAAAACATATATCCTTTAGGATATTTAATCTTCTTATTTAATCTATCCTTGTTATTCAAGTCAGTTATCCTTTCCTGTCTCCTCTGTTTTCTTTAACTTAGTTAATCATGTATCTTATAATCTAGTACTTTTAATTGAGTGCGAGTGGATTTGGTTAAACTGGGTCATCATTGATTTGAGGATTATTTCCTCCCATGTGATAGTTTTAAGTAGTAGTAAATCTATTGGCTTTCCTAGATAAATTCAAAATTACTGTTAATGAAAGTAAAGAAAAATATTACTTTAAATTGGGTAAAATGCTCCTATTTGTTTGTATTTAGGTCTTTGTAGCATTTAAGTACCCTTTGGGGAAGGCACAGTTATTTTTGACAATGTTTATTGACTCATAAACATCAGAATCTCACTATATAGTCTTCTGTGGAACCTGTGGCAGCTACTCAATCCTGTTCTACTATTAAGTCTCTGAACTTTAATACATGAATATTAGAACTTTAATACGTGAAATTAGAATTTATCATTTGGAAAGATTATAGAGAGAAAGGCAATATTAGCTTCCCAGTAAGTATTTGCTCAATGCCTAGTAAGTATTTGCTCCCAGTAAGTATTTGCTCAAATGTTTGTATAAGAACATCCTCCAGAACCTTGTTAGCGTCTCAAAGAAATTCTGGAGTAGAGCAGACCTACATCCTGTGAAAGTTTTGAAATGGCTAATAATTCTTAGAAAAGAGATCAAAGGAATCCTGTAGAGATTATTTTCGTTCTGTGGAATAGTGATAGTGAATTATTGGTTTCCTGTCTTTAGCACTTATGCCTCAATGTCTCGCTTTCTAGGGAAATCTGAACTTTGAATTGCAGGAATGTTTCCAAATACAGTATCATATATAAGGCACACAGGAAATAACAGTATCTCTGGCAAGGGTATTAACTATACTTACTACGGATATCTGACTAAAATTTGTTAGTTTGTAATGAGAAACCTAACAAAAATTAAGATTGATGCCTGGATCCACTCTTACCTAAAATTTCTTTAAAAATTGGTGGTGTCCTTATATATGGCTAGAGAAACCAAACAAAGGTCAAATAAAGACAAACTTTAAAATTCAGTCCTTATATATGGATAGAGAAACCAAACAAGGGTCAGATAAACACAAACTTAAAAATTAACCCTGGAAGACTGACTATAGAACTGAGGCCTGGGGGGAAGGGGGATTTGGGGGGAGAAACACAATGGACTATATGGTGGATTGTGGGTACATGGATTGTGGGTACATTGAAGTGTTACCGGTAATGACACCTCAAGGAGAGGATTCTATTTCCAAAATACCAACAACAATGAAAACCAAAATTACCTCAATAAAAAAATTAATTAAAAAACTGTTGAACTTGATGTTATAACATTGGCTGTTCACAGCTAAACTTACAATCAGGTATAAGAAAGGAAAGATGTAGGAAGAAGAACGTATGAGCGGAGGGAGGTTAGAGACAGGCAGTCTCTGATTAATGGGAACGTGAGAAAATTTGGCCATTACATAAAAGAGTAAGATGCTAAAATATATATATATATATATATATATGTCTCAAAATCCCTTGTGTGTGTGCATGTATGTGCACTTGTACAGATACATATTCCAGAAAATGGGGCCACCATTTTGGCAGTCTCAAAAGATTTCTTCTGTAGGCTTGCAAGATAGAAAAAAACAGTTTCACTGAATGGACAAATTAGAAATAGTAGTCCCCTTTTCACATATGAATTAGAAGAGGGTGTCTCTAGTCCCAGAATAGGTGGCACATTTCTTTGAAAAAATGGCACCCTGGCCTTTAGGTAAATGTAGCCTGGAGGCAGAGCACACAACACTGCAGTACACAATCACGCAGCCTTCAGTGGAAATCCTCCTGGAAGTAAAAGGACATAAGTAGTAACACACTGTCCTGAGAAGGATCAGGTGTAATGAATTACCAAGTATAATTATAGATCCGAACTTACTTAGACTGACCCTTGCATCTTTCAGAGGTTCAAAGAGTTGAGTGACTTGCGCAAGCAGAGCCCAAACCACCTGGCATACATTCTTTGAACTGCATCATACTAACATACATCATATTAATCTAAAAATTGTCATGGCCTGTGTGAAGTTCCTAGCCTGATACTTGGCATGTGGGAAATTTCAACAAGCTTTTTCTAAGCCTTCCGCTCTTTAAAAAGTCCATTTTCTTATAAACTGAATCTTGGTTTTAAGTGAATAACCAGTTGCACATGTGAACACATTGTAATTTCAGAAATCTTACCTTGATAGTTAATGTATTGAAGATATTTAACTCCTAACACTTAAAGTTGGAATGCCCCTTGCCTATGAATAAGCCTTTGAATATTTTAAACAAACATACATTTAAATACAACAGGACCTAGCCTTGAAACATTCTGGTTATAATAATCAATCCTTAGTTATCTATTGACAAATCAGATTTTTTTAATATTATCTTTGTTATCTTCCAAGAGTCACTTGTAGATGATTTTTTTTATACAGTCCTACCTTGAGCTCCACTATTAAAGCGGTGATGAAATATTCCTAAATTATATTGGGAAGTATAGAAATATAGCTTTATCTTCCACATATATGTAGTTATAAATTAAGTATTTAAAAGCATGAATTTAAATATTCTCTACTTTGAGAATACATGCTGCTTCTTTTATAGTCCAATTCTGCCAATATATCTCTAGCTTTATTCAGTATCTAATAACTGATTGATACTACGTAAATGTAGTTTACACCAGTATTTGTATTTACTTCCTTTAGGAGATGGAGAGGACAAAGATGGATGCTGAACATGACAAGGAATGGCTGTTATACATTCAGAAACTTCTTGAAGGACAAGTATTTCATTTTTCTATTCCTCATAGTAAAACTTCCAAATGAAAATCTAAGCCTTCCATTTTTACCATATTTTCAACTTTTGTAAACACTTACACATTATTTATTTCTGTTAGGTAAAGAAGTATTCCAGTAGATAGGAAAGTTAACCCTCTATTTGTACTTTTGGACTTAACAAATGAACAAATGCCTTGGGAAAGAGCCAACATGGGTCTTAGCAAATGCATTAATTAAATTATTGAGTCAGCCTCTATGCTTGCTAGTCCGAAAAGGATCCATTCTCTCAGCCCTCTCAGGAAAAGAGATTCTTTATTATGTGTCTTTAAAGTTAGTTGTTGATATGGACACCTGAGGAGTTCATGGGTTTCAGTGACCTTTTACTATGGACCTGTTTCCAGTCAATTCATGTTTTCCTCACAGCCAGACAGCTGTTTATTACTGTGTCTTCCCGCATTCTCTACAATATTTTCTACTGAGACCTCGAGCTGCTTGTTAGTGGGAAGTAAATATTGATTTGGCATCCTGTCAATGCAGAAAGAATGAAAAAATTTCCACCAGAGGCCCCTCAAACATTTTCCTATCGACATTTTCCGGGCCGAGTGGAAAGCTGCATAGAGGATGACAAGACCAAGACGAGTTGAAATCCCTGAGGGGTCTATTGAGACTGCTGCTGTGACCTGTGTGATACTTTTTCTTCCCTTTCAAGTAGTTTTTTAATACACATACAGTCTGCTGGGAGGTGCCCCTCTTGTAAGTGATCAAGGGCAGTTTATTGGCAGGTGAGAGCCCTGCTTTTCTAGTCATAGCCAGCTTTTGTTTTGACATCACTGACAGTATGTAATGTATTCTAAAACTTTTGCATTACAGTTCTTTTTGCTCAACCTAATTGTCTATTTTAAAAATGAACTGGAATGAAAGCAACTAACACATACTTCTCAAAATAGCAAAAGATAGTTACTATTGTCCTGTGAGTCTTTGTATAAGCAGCAGTTATTTTATGTTCAAATTAGCAAATAGCAGTATCTGTACTTTTGGGGAAGTGAAGAATAAGTAAATAATATGTGAACTATTCATATCCTTAATATCAGTCAGTTTTATATATTTTTGAAACCTTATCCAGAATCATTTAAATAGTCACAGGTGATTGACTTTTTTTTTTCCTTAAGGTTGCTTAAATTCTATTGTGTAGGTGCTGGACAAAGCCTTCTATAGTGGTGATGACTTGCCTTTGAAAAGAAAGGCCAGTTCTTATGCTGACCTTTTACCTAGCACATATCCCAGTGACTGGCACACAAAGTTTAGGTATGATTGTTTGGGGGTATATTTTTCAGCTTGAAAAAGATAAAAACTTTTCAACAAACTTTTTAAATGTTCAACTAGTAAATAAGGCCTTTTAATGTAAAATTTTATCAGTTGTGGATAAAAAATATTTGTATGGATAAATATCAAATTTTACTAAAACTATGTAGACACTGGACCTGATTTTTTTACTAACACACATGTGTATATACATATGTAGACATACACATACATGTGTGTATGTATATAGATATACACACACATTCTACATTATCTGGATGTATGCTTACTCTGTCCAGTTAGTAAATAAAAAAATCCTGTTGAAAATGGCATTAGACCACTTAATACTGCAGTTTGATATAGTGCCTTTTTGTGCCACTGAGCCTGGACTCTGGAATATAATTGCCTGGCAGTATTGATTTAATTGCCCAGGTTTATTTGTGGACCCCTAATTATTGACTGGAGATAAATTTAATGGAGCAGCCTTTATGAACACTGGGAAACCGCTGCTGTTGCTGTTATACATAATGAACTACATCATGTGCCTTTAGATCATTTTTCAAGCTAATTTTATTCCACTGTGACAGTATGATAACATTTAAAAAGTCAAAGACTTTTTATTTTTATTACTGACATAGGTGGTTTTGCTGATGTCTTTGAATTTTGTGAGAAAAATACAGGAACGTCATTGGTTGCATTTGAATGTCACTTTATAATTACACCCAAGAGAAAAATCTATAAAATAGAAAACATCTCTCTTTTTTAACCTACTTTTCTTTCCTCTCAATTCCAGCAATTATATTTGTCCTGAATTTTAGAAAAGGTTTTCTTTTTTGTCCACCAAGTTTTTCAGCATCTAAGTTATGCTCACAGCAATGTGTGGACAAAAGTGTAAATATGTTCTTCCTTGAATTTTTTTCCCATTTATGACATTCAACTCAGTGTACCTAAAATTACATAATCTTCAAGGTGTGGAAAAATTGAACACATTCCCTAAAAAACAGTAATTAGGTTCAGTATTGATATTTGATTATTAAAATATTTTCAAGATAAAATTTTAAGTTCTCTTTAATGTCCTTTCTCTGTTTTGAGTGCTGTATGTACTAGAATTCTGAGATCATTAGAATGAATCTGGCCTTGTGATTTTATCTTTTGTTTAAGTATTATGCCACAGAAGTGCTTTCTAATAAAGAAAATTTTCTCTGCATTCATTTGGTAAAAATTTATATTGATAAAATATTCACCACAAAATAAAAAGCTGTGCTACCGTATGAGATTATACAATAATAAAATATCTCCATTACTGTTAGCAGAAATGCATGAGAACCAATAGGTCTGAAACATTAACTTATCTATTCTTAAGAATGCAAATATATGTCCTCGCTATTTTAATTGCAGTTGGTAATTTTATACAGCTGATTTTTATCTGCACGTAACCTTTGTCCACACATTTTCTACAATAAGAATCACACTGAAAAAAATGTCTTTCTAATATATATTCTTTTTTATGGCATAGCTATCTTTTAATATCTTTGAACATTTTTATTTATTCCTACATTTACATTAATACATTTTAACTTATAATTTATGGCAGAACTAAGATAGCAAATCAGTGATTTTAACTGGATGAGAGAACCCCCACCCCCCAAAAAAATTAGTTTTTCTGTAGTTTGGGGAGTGGGAAAAAAAAAAACAGAGATAAAAAGTAGGTTGGTACCATACTATAAAAGTTTTGAACCAGAAAGGGCTTTCACCAGAATTGTACTTTAGAAAGAGAAATGAAACCAGTATGTACAATGGAAAAGAGACTGGAGCAAGAAGGTAGTCTTAGTAAAAGGCCAAGAGGATTATGTGCCCAAGCCATAAAGCAAAGAATCAGCTAGATGTGATCCACATCACAGTGATTGAATCAAGAGCAGTAATGAGTAGATTAAGGAGTCAGAAAGCAGAAAGATGGGTGATTCTAATACCCTACATGATGAGGAAGATAATATTTTTCAGACTTTTAGGGATCAAAAGAAGTAGATCAGCTCCATGAATGCCTGAAATACTATGTAGCCGTAAAATAGAATGAAGTACTGATGCATACTATAATATGGAAGAAACATACAAAAATCTTATGCTGAGTGAAAGAAGCCACATGTAAAAAACTATATATAATATGATTGCAGTCATGAAATGCTCAGAATAGGTACAATTATAAAGACTGAAAGTAGATTATGGGTTTTCAGATATGGGTAGTGGCTGTTAATGGTACAGGGTTTCTTTGGGGGTGATGAAAATGTGCTGGAATTAGTGGTGACGGTCGGTTGCAAAACCTGTGACTATACTAAAAACCAATGAATTGAACTTTTTTTAAATGGTGACACTGTTATGTGAATTATACCTCTATTTTTAAAAATAAATTTCTTGATACGAGACATTGAAAATAAAAAAGGATACATTGAAAAGTAAATTCAATAAAGTTCTTGTATCATACATGCTGTAATCCCCCCCACCTCCACCCGCCATTAGCAATGATTGCTTAAATGCAACTGAATTTGAATTTCAGTTTGTTGGTCATACTTATGAATAAATGAGATTAAATTATTGTATTTCATACTAAATACATGTCCTTTTGGTTAGCAGATAAGGGGTACACAGTGATGAAAAGAGGCAGAAATTACCACTCTCATAGAATTTACATGTCTGGGGATAGAGGACAATAAATATTGAAAGTATATAAAGTATGAAATTTGTGAAATGACTTGAACAGAATTATGAGTGTGTGTATAAAACAAAAAATTCACAACTATAACCACAGTATGGTTCTTTACTAGGGTCTGTAAAACCATTAACCAGGAATGGTTAGAAAAGATGTCTTGATTTTGTTTTATTGTGTTACTCTGTTATATGCTAATCAGTTTCTGGATTTTCTATGGTCAATTTTAGTCCACTATGTATAGATCATTTGGGGCCATTTCAAAAATTCTCTCTTTCTGCCTTAAGTGGTTGAGAATTTAAAGTACAGACTTCGGTCAATATTTTTTCTTTAGATTTTCTTTAACTTTAAATATCCCTATTCCTGTTAGTTTCTAAAATTTAAAATGACACTTTCCCAAGTGTACTATGCACAAAAATATGCTTACCTTCTATAGAATGTCTTGCAAATGGTAGTGAGATGAGTTTTATAAATCTTCCTCGCTTTTAGAATACAGTAACATCCAGCCTGAAGGTTAACTGAAAATTTCCCTTTACAACTCTGAATTCGTAGGCTCCATTGCTTCCTATGTTGCACACACATATATATTACATATACATATATATTACACAATGCCTTTTCTCTACACCCAAACCCAAATACACACAGTTATTTACACAGACTTCTTACATCTAATTGAAAATACTGAGTATAAAATTTTGCATCTAGAGCCTTTCTGGGATTTTTTTAAATTCACTAATTTCAAAGCTGCTTTCATGTTTTCAGCAAAAAAAGATATAATGTAGTTAATTTTAAAAGTTAAATTTAATATTATGTGTGTTTTAACACCATATTTGACAGAAATTAAAAGGGAAAGCCAATTTCTAGCCTTTACCAAAGTTTGAGTGACAGACATAGCCTTTCTTGTCTTGTGTGTCAACTTTCAGCAGAACTCTGAAGTATTAGAGATAGATACACACACACACATATAAATATGTGTATTATGTAAGTGTGTTGTACATTTACTTTATACTGTATTTTAACCTTAAATTTTATAAACTTCAAAATCTTACTTAAATCTTAAAAGTCATTGAATCAGATCCTTTGTCAAAGCGAGTACAATACATAAAATCTATTCTCTTAACTTTCAGTATGACTCAAACTTTATTAAAGACAATTTTTATTTTAAAAGAAACGTCTTTTTACCAATAATTTTAAAACCAAAAACAAGAAACTGGTTAAAATGTTAATTTTGTCCTTTAGATTTAAAAAGTTGCCCTTGTATCAATGTATGTTCAATTTCACATTAAAAACATTCTAGTTATTTATGTAGTACAGTAATGGACTTTAGGCTTTGTTGTTTTTCCAAGGTAACCATCATTCATCTGCAACCATCATTTATATACTACCTTGATATAGAAATACCTCTAAATAAAGCCACAACTTTTTAATTGAAGTAACGTTGGTTTACATCACAGTGTATAATTTAGATTCCTAGCATCACTCCTTCAGTTGTTACCATACAACACCCACCACCAAGATACCCATGGTCCTGCACCATAGTAAAGACCCAATTTTAAGTGTGAGTGATAAATTTGAGAGTATGTCACTGGCATGCCAGTTCTTAAAGGCAAATATGTGTAGATGTTTACATGAAAGAGAAGCTGAAAATCTGTGGGAAATCCCTATGGTAATAAAAAGGCATTTTGCAATAGGTTCAGCCAGATGATTAGGAACACCCATTTTAAGACTACAGGGTAGACCTAGCAAAACAGTATTGTTCCTATGTCCTAGTTAAATGTCCCAGCTAAGGAATTTCACACAGTACCTTTCTTCATCTGTCCATTTTCCCCTTTGTGCTGAAGAGCTCAAACTTGTAAAACTTGGTGCTGTTACGACCAACAATATCACTTCTTTTTTTATGCAAGAGAAAGAGAGATCATGCAGTCTTTCTGGCTTCGAGACCCAGGCACAGGCCACCGATATAAAACCCATGGCAACAATATTATTAGGTTTGTTGTTTCAGATATATTTGATGGGGAAATTAAGAAAGGTTCTTCGCTGTTACACAGTCAAGATATCACTTCAACTACAAAATCCTATAAGTAAAAGAATGGTCATGCTTTCTAAATCTGGGGGAGCCTGAGGACCCTACAGAATGTGTACAGAGACAATTTAATTGAGTCTAAATTGCCTGTAAAAAATAAATTTGCACTTAATCTCAGCTTCACAGCCATAAATTCAGATCTCTTGATTTTCTTTGACTTTTAAAAACATTTTTCAGTTTAAAAAAGATGACTAGCAAGTAAGCATATCATGCAAATTTTTAAAGCACTTTTCATGGCCCATCATATTTTAAGTATAATTTTAATCATAACTGTCCAATCTGTAGCTTTATGCTAAGAATGATGTTCATGTTATATTGTAAGATTTTGAAAAGTTTTCTTGAATCACTGTAGATTAAATTATGTTTCATCTAATCTTGAATTTAACTATTATGTATGATTTTTTTTAAAGATTCATTTATTTATGCATACAAGCTGGGGCACAGGCCAGAGGCGTGGAGTGGCAAGAGGGCTCACCAGAAACAGAGTGGGGTGCAGAACAGGCAGATCAGAAATACACTGCTGAGGGGAGCAGCAGGTGAGGCAGGAGAGGTCTGCCGTACCATGTGGGATTCTCCCCGGCTGGGCATCGAACTCACATTGTGCACTGCCGACAGCTCCACAGCGCAGCACTCAACTGCTGCGCCACCAGGGAGGCCCCATTATGTATATTTTGGAACCAATGATTATATATAACTCACATATAACTAAATGACTAAAATAACTTAACTAAAATAGCCAGTTAAGTTAAAAATGTCATGCTTAAACTTCTCAAAAAAAAAACCAACTTTTGTTAATTTATCATAGATTGCGCAGAAATTTTTATCTGTACAAACTGTGGGGGGAAATTTACTAAATAATAGTATAAATTTGGTGAGAGGCTACTTTTAAGACCAAGGCATTAGTGTATTTATTATTTGAACATGTATTGAAACTACTCCATAATAAGGAAGTGTTTTTAAAGTAGAAGAAACATCTATTTAAAAATTTTAGGTAACAGTTAAGTTATATTCATTTGAAAATAAGTGTATTTTATGAAATGGCTTGTAATTGTGGCTTTTCATTAGTTTTCCTCTAAGTTTGTTTCAATTATTATATTATAAAATTACAATTGGTCCTTATCTATTAAAAATTTTGAAAGACTTATTTCAGAGTCCTATTTGTAGTTGCCAGTGAACTACAAGTCATAAATAGTAGAGTGAGCACTGGGTTTAGAATATAAAATGTTAGAACTGGTGTATAAAAAAGGAAAATAGAAAAGAATTAAATACCTCCAAATATCTCCAACTAATATCATATAAAGGTACATGCTAATATTCTTCTGGTCTGCTTGTGGAGAAAAATAGAACTTACAAGGGCAGAGGGATATATATGTACTATACACCTTTACTGAAGGGTTGATTTGATGTTTGAAATCCATAGTGTGTTAGCCTCCATACAAAGCTTAAAAGAAGCTTATAATCCAATAAACAGGATTGACAAACAGTTGCATTTAACTGTGGGGTGTTTTGTTTTATCGGGAGATAGAGGAAAAAAGGGGGTTGTCGACAATAAATTACTCAATGGACTTTTTTATTCCACCGTGAAGGCTTCCTAAAAGAGAAGTTCTTGAGGTTAGATTTCTTAAATGAAGCAAAACATCTAAGTATGTACATGCCACATTGAAAAATGTTCGTATCAGGGCCTCCCTGGTGGAGCAACGGGTTAAGCGCAGTGCTGTGAAGCTGTAGGCAGCTGCAGAGTGAGTTTGATGCCCTGCTGGGGAGATTCCCACATGGTGCAGCAGACCTTTCCTGCCTTACCCGCTGCTCCCCTCAGCAGTGTATTTCAATCGATCTGCCTGTCCTGCTCCCCACTCTGTCTCTGGTGAACCCTCTCATCGCCCCACACCTCTGGCCTGCACCCCAGCTTGTATGCATAAATAAATCAATCTTTTTTAAAAAAAGAAAAGAAACATGTTCGTATCACAAGACTAGGTTTAGATTTTAACTTCAAAATGAAATCTGCAAATAAGATGATTAATGTCAATACATTGTGCCCCAGTGAAAGTGCTATGACACAGGAAATTATAGAATCACCATGTTTCCTAAAGTATGTTCCATGGACCACTAGATTCACATGAAAATTAGACCATAAGAAAAGGGTGGTCAGATGAATTTAAAAGCTGGTTGTTACATTGCCCTCTTGGAGAAGCACAGTGCCAGGTAACATCTTATAACCTGTAAGAGATCCTGAAATAAAAGAACTTTAAAAAATATGGTTTGTTTCCCAAACTTGATCAGAGAACCCTGTTTTTCTTAGATCAACTTTAGGAAGTAACATATTAAATGCTCATTTCTGCTTTTGTTTCTACCACGAAGAAATGAGAAGTTATTCTTGTTTGTCTGCTTTTTTGATAGGAATGTATATGATACTGAGTGCCATATTCAAAATATAAAAAAGTTTCCTTGTATATAATTTTTTGTATGTGCATTTCTTTAACACTTAATATTAATGCCCTGAAAATTTAAACTACATTGTTCGTAAAACTGGAAGGAAGTTAAACTAGAAAGCTATTTAGGCTCTTAGGCAATCATGTGCACCTGCTTTGGTTCTTTGTTTCTCCGTGGCCTACACAATCTGTTGGTGCCTATTTTTCCTTTTCCCATTTCAAATTCAGAAAAGAACTTTTCTGTTTGGTTTATAGTTGTAATCACCATGGCTGAGCACAGCTGAAGCTGAGCACAGCTGGGCAACCCATACAACGCACCTCAGGCTGCCTCTGGTCAGGCGCTGGCCAGTAACGCCATCAGTGTTGCTCGAGAACAGCAGAGGGTCTGATGCAACCTTCCTCTGTGGAAGGGGACTGGAAATTACAAGTATTCTCGTTAATATGTTCAGGGAAACAAAAACAGTCTTTTTCTTGTTAATCAAAAGGACAACTCTGGAAGAAATGACTTAGTGAACGTCTTAATTATTGTAAACTTCTTTCGTGACACTAGGTTAACTATGAGAGACGATAAAAAGAAGTTGGTAGGGCGGTGGGAGGTAACTGGGCAACATTTCAGATTCTCTTTTACTCACAGCCCAGAGGTGTTTTGTATGGGTTGATGTTCTACAGGCAACCCACTGAAGCAGAGGGAACAATAAAACTTTACCAGAAGAGTTATATAAATTATGAAATTTAAAAATGTACTCTACATTTTATAAACTCAGCAGTTTGCAACATGTGTATTACACTTTGATATGCCAAACAAACTTTTCTATAACAACTTAATCAATGGGTATACTTTTGCCATTTTTTTTTCCTCTGAAATTTTACCCTACAACTCTTGAGATGTTCAGCTCTAACGCAGACAAGTGTATTGATAGTTCTCTCTCATTCTTTTATGAGTGATGAACATACAGTACTACTTCTGTGGGCCTGTGGGCCCTAGAGATGACTGTAACCTGCTATTGATCAGCTGATTGAAGATAAATGGCTTAGCTGCTTGTATTGCAGATTACATCATTAACATGGTCAGTAAACCATGAATTGTTCAATAAGGCGTTTATCTTTTTTCATTTTACTTCTGCTCTTTTATCATTTTTATTATAAAAAATGAAATTACCCACACTAACCAGCAAGATAAGTTGAGAAGAGACCCAGTAGGGTACCATTATGGGTGCAAGGTTGCAGATAGCTGAGTTCTAATGGTTTAGCAATATTTAGTATGTTTTTGAACTGAAGAAAATATAGAGTTTTGATAATCTTCTTTTCTCTGTTTCTCTTACAGCTTCCTTTTGCTTCACATTTACTAGAAGCAGTTCTGGAAAAAATGAATGAAAAAAAGAAGCTAGATGAAAGATATTTCACAATTATGAAAGATATTAGATGATTTTATAATGGAGAAATTTTTCAAATGTGAAAACTTTTTATATGATGTGATTGGAAAACATGCATTGCAATCCTGATACAGTATCTGTTCCAGCTATCAATAGTCAGGTTCAATACCAAAATAAGAGTTCTCTGAAACTAATTAATTGCTGAACTAGTGAAACAAATTAAGTGCATGGCCATTTAAAAGGAAATAGTGTAGCATTTGATTGTTGAATACAAATATTGCCACAAATCAATGCAAACTTAAACATGATTTTCCTTCCAGTGCATTAGAATAAATTCAAACAAGCTTGACACACGCAATTCAGCCTTAATATAAAAAGAAAAAAGTATAAGCTGAGGATTTAATGTTTTAAATTTTGTAAAGAAACTAGACTTTTATATAAAACTGTTGTACATGAGCTTAAGTCATCTAATGAGCAACATACTTGTATTGTAAGCAGATATAAATGAACCACCAAAAGTTAAGGATGAACATTTAATTGTGTTATCCATTGGTATCTGTTCTCACTATACTGGATGATATAGGGGATCTACTGTATTTTCCTAAGCCTATTTGACAAAAAATAAAAGCATTTTCTTCTCCTCTCTTTCTCTTTTTTTAAGTTAAAAATATTATGTGTGGTCATATCAATTAGCAATGGACCACAAACCCATATAGAATTACACTAGACCTAGCATAACTCTTACTAATTAACTTAAGCTTATTAAACTAATTAAAGTTACATTTTAAGCAGTGTCATTCTTATTTCGATTCTCCAACATTCCCACCTCATTTTACCTCTTTACTGTGTTTCAACCCACACCTGTCTTGGTTCCCTTTACTCACCAAACTTCTGCCTGTCCCAGCCTCTACCCTTGTTTTCTCTTTCAGAATACTCTGTACTCAACTTTTCTCTCGACTGACTTCTTTATTCATTCAGGTTCACCTTACATATTTCTTGAGAGACGCATTCCTTTATCCTTAAGTCTACTATTAAATTTCTTTGAAATGCAAAAATATCTAGTTTACCTGTTTACTTATTTACTTCCATGTCTCCCCATTAGAATTTGGTCTGCCCCCTATTTTGTGTGGCCCACAAGCTAATAATAGTTTTCATATTAGTGAATGGTTAAAAAAAGTCAAAATTAATATTTTGTAGCACATGATATATATATGAAATAGAGATTTTGGTTCATCAATAAAGTTCTTTTGGAACATGCTGATGCTCATTGATTTATGTATTGTTTGTGACTGTTGTCATCTGACAGTAGCAGAGGCAAGTAGTTGGAGCAGAAATATTAGTGGTGCTCTCACTCTGCACTCTGACGTGGTACAGCATTTCAGGTGCCACAAACACTATTATACTGTGATTATTTTTAGTATGTATTCATGCTGTTCTTGTCAAGAGAAAATAAAGGAAAAGTGTCTGTCAGTTATCACATATTTAAGGTATAGAGGAGTGGGGATTATTTTACTATTGAAATAGATGACAAAGCATTATGTTTATTGTACAATAACATTGTGCCTGTGCTAAAAGAATGCAGTATTTATTGACAATAATAGATTAAGTACTCCTCACAATATTCTTTTTTTAAAAAAAAAGATTTATTTATGCATACAAACTGGGTTACAGTCCAGAGACTTGGGGCGGTGAGAGGGTTCACCAGAGGCAGAGTGGGGAGCAGAATTGGCAGATCGATAGAAATACACTGCTGAGGGGAGCAGCGGGCAAGGCAGGAGAGGTCTGCTGTGCCATATGGGAATCTCCCTGGCTGGGCGTCAAACACATGTTGCTGCTGCCGACAGCTCCACAGCGCAGCGCTTAACCGCTGCGCCACCAGGGAGGCTCCTCACAATATTCTTAACTCACTGGAAAACAACAGTACATAATTTAAAATGTAATATCACAATGGTTTTTTACAAAGATAAAAATGAGACTGCACCGTATTACTAAAACTATTAAAGACAGTACAAAGGAAGAAAGCATGGAAAGTAGAAAACATGGTCTTTTAAAATGTTCTTAATCCTTGAAACCTGTGAATTTGTTACCTAGAAGAAGGACTGCAAATGTGATTAAATTAAGAAATTTGAGGAATTATCCTGGGTAATCTCTTTAGGTCTAATATCTTCTAAGAAGGAAGCAAGAGGAGTTAGAGAGCAGTCTTGCCACTGAAGCAGAAGGACAAAGGATTTGATGCTGTTATTCCACTAACTTTAAGAATAGAGGTATGTGGTCGTAAACCAAACAATGTGAGCAGCTCCTGGGAGTGGAAAGGGTAAGTTAATGAGTTCTCCCTTACAGCTTCCAGAAAGAACCAGTGTTATTGAAACACCTGACTTCAGCCTCATGAAACTGATTTTGAACATCCAGAAATCAGAGAATACAATTCTGTTATTTTAAGCCACTGAGTTTGTGATAATTTGTGACTGCAAAGACCAAATAAATTAATACAATTTGCTAAAATTATGTTCAGGATTTTTGTATCTATGTTCATAAGGGATATTGACGGGAAGATACAAGATCAAGGCTGATGCAGTATTCAGAAATTAACCCAATGCAAGTCACCATTTTAACAAGGAAGAAATAGCACATGATTATAAAATTTGTAGAAAAAGCATTTGAAAAAATTCAATAATGCATGAGGGAGAAAAAAAGACAAAACTGGGAACTTCCTCCTTTTGAGAGGAACATCTACAAAACATTTGCTACTAACATCATACTTAATAATGGAAGATTGAACATGTTTCACTAAAATGAGGAATAGAACAGAACAAAGCACTGACACCACCGCTCCACCTCCAAGCAAGAGAATTCTGCCACCAGACAACCTTTGGAGTTGTGTAGCAACATTGGCTGTCTGGTTCTCCAATCTGCTGATCCACCTTGGATTTTTGACTTGCCGACCTCCATAATTATGTGAGCCAGTCACTTAATAGAACTATCCCTCACACACACATCCTATTGATTCTGCTTCTCTGGAGAATCCTGGCTAATATACCGGGTTTGAACTATTACATATATAGACACTATGGACATTTACATAACATTTTTGTATGAACAAGTTTTCATTTCTCTAGAATACCCACAAGTTCAATTTCTGTATCGTGTAGTGTGTGTTTAACTTGGTAAGACTTTGCAAAAATATTTTCTAGAGTGACTACACCATTTAACAGCTTCACCAACAATATCTGAGAGATCAAATTGGTTTGTATCTTTTCCAAGACTTGGTATTGTTGGTATTTTTATTTTAACCATTCTAATAGGAATGCAGTGGTAATACTTTTGTTCTTTTCAGTTCTATTCTCTCCCTAATCACACTTATGTTATTGGTTTTAGTTCTTCTACCTCCAAAGCCTGCATTTGTGGTCTTTTCAGGAGGCATGGACTGATAGGAGCAGGGTGATTGGGGTTGGTGGGGAGCACATTATTCTAAACCAATTTCTTAAAGAACTTCCAGTAATCGCCATGAACGTTACAAGGAATTTCTAAAAAGCAAGTCTGTTCATTATCTATCACTATATAGCAAATGACCCTAAAACTTAGTGGTTTAAACAGCAACTTTGGAGGGCGGTATTTGTTATGGATTAGGAAGCTGAGCAAATCTTAATCACATCTTGACACTTACAGGGCTGCAGTCAATCGAGGCTTAATTCAGAAGGATGCATTTCCTAGCTCACTCGTGTAGTTGGCAGGATTCAGTTCTTTTCAGATTATGGTACTAAGCACCTCAGTGCCTTACTAGCTACAGGTTATATAGAGACTGCCCTCTGTACTTTGCCACTTAGGTCTCTTCAATATGGCAACCCACTTCACTATACACATATACACACATGCACACATGCACATGTGGAGATCACAAGAATGTAAACAGCAGGACATGAGAGTCATTAGGTACCATTTCAGGTGCTGCCTACCACACCAGGTATGCAGGATTAACAAGATAAAGTGGTGGCTACTAGAGAATTTGCCTTTGAAACCATCTTTTCAAGGTAACCATATATTTTATTTAGAATGATGATTTACCTGTGTTAGATTGTGGGAAGAAAGAGATAACTTATGGGCTACAAAATTGCAAATACCTCTTTGAGCACTAACAGGATAGAAACAAAAGGGACACGACCAAGAGTGGAGTCTGTCTCTAAAAGATGCTCATCAAGTGAACTTAAGGAAGTGGTTAACTTATCTTTAGAGAACTATAAATATTATTTACTAGTAGAAAAATATTCTAAGCAAAATAGAAATTCTAGTTATTCAAATATTCAGATATAATAATTCATAATTGGCTAAATACATTTTATTACAAATACATTATTAGGAAATGCATCAATGTACTTAGTTACATCAATAGACTAAAGGAGAAAAAATATTGTTCTGTATATAGTAATGTTTAACAGATTTCCTATTTTTAAGATTTTTATTTATTTTTGCATAGAAGAACTGGGGTGTAGGCAAAGGTATGGGGCCGGGGGTGAGAGGATTCATCAGAGACAGTGGGGAGCAGAACAGGTGGATTTTACTGAAATACACTGCTGAGGGGAGCAGTGGGCGAGACAGGAGAGGTCTGCTGCACCATGTGGGTCAGCTCTGGCCGGGGATCAAACTCATGCTATAATGGCAAAAGCTTAATAGTGCTGAGACTTTAACTCCTGCACCACCAGGGCGGCCCCTTAACAGATTTTATATAATAAAGTGTACTGACAAATGATAAATAGGAAATTAAAACAGGTCACTAGAGAGAAGATCATGAGTCTCAAATTTAAAAACCTTTTACCTCTCAGAGTAGAAAAACAATCCAGTTCTGGTGAGAGCAGTATCACCAGTTGGCTTTCTAACAAGCATCTCAAATTTCACATGTCCAAAGCAAAACACTGCGCTTCCCCCAGTCTTCCTTTATCTTGGTGAGTGGCAACTCTAAGCTTCGATTTTGTCAGGTCAAAAAGTCTTGTAGTCACCCTTATCTCCTCTTTTTAACACCCCCACCAATCCACCAGAAATTCATCAATCCATCTATTGACTACCCTCAGAATGTGTCCATAATCCAAAAGGTTACCCCGCCCCCCATTTTTCACTCTAATTCAAACCATCTATTTCAGCTATGGCAGTTGCTTTAGTAGGTCTCCCTCATACAACTGTTGCTTTAAGACAGAATATACACATGGGGTCATGTCACCCCTTTCCTTGATATGTCCCAATTGCTTCCCATCTGACTCTAAATAACAGCAGATATCCTCCTACAGCCTCAAGGCCTGTATATCTGACTCCCAATTACCTTTCAAACTTCTCTCTCTTTTCCTCCTCCCACTCCACAACTGACCTCAACAATACTCCCAGGTCAAACCCTCCACACTTCCAATTCTTGGTCTGGAACTCAGTTTCTTCACACGCTTTTCCTCTCCATTCAAGCCTTTATTCAACTTTCCTCTATAAAAAGACTTTTCCCAATGACCTCATTATCCAAAATAGCATATTCCACTCTGCCCTTCTCCACCATCCGTTTTATGTCTCCCTTAGTGTTATATTGTATGTTTATCACCCATATCTTCTATAGACTTAAAGCTCTATGACACCAAAAGTAGATTTTCATTGTATGAATGTAACCCTAGTCCTAGAACTGTGCTCTTTGCATAAAGACAAAATAAGTATGCATGGAGTAAAGGAATCTTTATCTCAAACACAGTCTGTGGGGACTGCAAAACAATGGAACATACAGAGTTATAGAATCGAAGTACATTGAGGACTGAATTGTGTCCCTGTAGGGTAAATGAAGTATCAGGCTTTTTTAGTCCTCCAGCCGTGGGCGTGGAGGCCTGTGGTGGAGGCGTGTGGTGGAGGCGTGAGCGTGGCGCACGCGCACCTGTAATTACGGACACCTGGGCCCAGAGAGCAGGGGATGTGCGCATGTGTACGTGCTCGCGCATGTGTACGTGCTCGCGCATGTGCGTAGAAGACCGCGGCGGCGGCATGGCAAAATCAGCTCTAAAATAGAGGAGACAGAGCAAGGAGATTCTTGGGGGCTGGGAGGCTGCCTGGCCTGCCTGCCGGCTGGTGGGCCTGTGTACTGGCTCCCCAAGAGCTTTAAAGGCCTGTAAAATCCAAAATCCACTGAGGGCTAAGATGCTCTTAATCTGCCTGCCTGCATCACAGTGACCCTGCCCGGTGTGTGCGCTTCACTACAGTCCGAAAAAAGGTATGTCGAAGGCCTGGCGCCAGCACCTGTGACTGCGACTTTGTTTAGAAATGAAGTATTTGCCAAGCAAAATTCCAGCGATAGTGTTCTTAGAAAGAGGAATTTGGAGATACAGGCACATCAGAGAGACAAGACCCTCGAAGACGAGGCAGAGGTTGGAGTCATGCTGCCCCCTGAAAGGCTCAGACAGGTCGGATCCATTCCCCATGGGAGGGAGCAGGGCTCTGCTCAGCGCTTAATTTTAGATTGACAGCAGTGATAGTTTAAGTTTGTTATGTTAAGTCACCAAAATTGTGGAGCTTGTTATGGCAGCCCTGGGAAACTAAGACAAGGGATGAAAGGTAGTTTTTCAAGTTAATTGAGTGATCAATGAATCGATCTAATTAAATGTCAGAATTAGAATCCATTCTTCCTGATTGTCCATATCTTTCCCATAGGCCAGTACTTCTCAACTCTGTTTTCATTATTAAACACCCAAGTAGACTTTTCCCCAACTACCCCCATGAGATATTAATTTCATAATATATATGTTTATAAAATGTGACCTTTTGAAGGGTTACAAGCCATTCATCTAAGTTTTTGCTACCCAGCCCCACTTCCAAAAGAACCTGTTTCCATTCCTTGAGGAGAATGTTGCCTCACTGGTAATGCACACACTGGATTGTAATAATCTGATAACAGCAATAAACGAAATACCTATTTTTCTATAATCTGAAAAAGAATTTAAATTCTGGTATAATCATTCACTTTTTAACTCTAACCTATGATAGGATTATGATTCTCCTCCCTCTCTCAAGTGAGGGCATATGACTTGCACAAGGTGCTGGAATGTGAATGGGTTTCCACATGTCAGCTCTGAGTAGCTTTGAAGAACATGTTCTCCATCTCACCTCCTGTTCCTGCAGTTCTGAAAGCACAGGGTAGATGGATTATCCCCAACCAAGGAGCCTGAGTCTCAGTGATGGGCAGTTTCCTTGTTCACAGCTTATGGTGTATGTGAGTGAGAAATAAACTTCTGCAGGGAAAAGCCACTGAGATTTGGGGGTTGTTTGTTTCTATGAATAAAACCTACCACATTCTGATTAATACAGTATTGCACAGGGAAAAAAAGATGCATAAATTAACTCTTCTCATTTTAATTTTACATAGTCCTCACGAAAAACTCTAATAAAGTTTTAAAACATAATATATTACTTTTCTGAGTTTGTTGTTTAATAATTAACTTCTTACTAGTCTTATTACATATTAAATTTTAAAACAGATATAAAACAAAGGCTCTCTGCTTGATAACTCTAAGTTAGAAATGGCATGAGGAGAGATGTATGGGTTGAAGGAAGACCTGTCAGCACTCTCTGAAGGCTCAGTGGTTCTGTGTCTTCTTTGCAAGGTGCATAGTGCTGGATTATGGACTTTATCATCAGTGAAAAATGCAGTTGTGTGTTGTTGGCTTTATGTGACCTTTTCCTGAAAAAATCATGGACCCAACTTTTAGCACATACATTTCTTCAGTAATTTTAACATGCAGAGGGGATGAGAAGGTCAGACAATTACAAGTCTGCCAGCCGATGTCAGTGAAATGCATTTGTGTCAGTAGAATTTCAATTTCAGAAATTAGGAGACAGGACATAAGGCTAGAGTATAGCTGGGGTGAGGCTAGAGGCATGCAGGGAATATGCTAAATAACCCCTGGGGATCCAGCAGTACAGACAGCCTTCTCAGAGAGGAAATAGTAAAAGGCCCTGTTTTCAAAAGCAAAAATCCAGGGTTTTTATCTGGAAAGATACCTACTACAGGATCTATGATTGTATGCAAATGTTTTGTTTTCTGGGAAGTTGTAGTAGATAAACAGGCATCCCAGCCCGGACAGGGCAGGGGGGCTGGGAGGCTGGGGAGGCAACTCTGCCTCCCAGTCTTTCTCTGGCCTCTCTCTGGTGAGCTCAGTCTCGTGTGGTCTCGTGGTCTTGCCTCAGAGTGGTCCTCTCACCCTTTTACCCTTGGCCTCTTGGCACAGGTGCCTCCACTGACACACAGGTACGCCAGTGGCCCCTGGGTCTGGGTGTCCATAATCATAGGCAGGTGCCCCAGGCTCATGCTGTCAGTCTGGGCATCTACAGTAGTGGCAGGAGGGTGTAGAAAAGTCTGATTTTTAACTTTATTTGCCCTACAGAAGTCAATGGCTTTTTAAAGTCAAATGTGCTTATCCATGCTCAGATACCCTAAAAGGTTATTTAAACCCATAATGAGGGAGCTCTTTTCACTTACAAGATTTGGAGCTCCCTGTCACGTAGAAGCCACTTCCCACTATGGAATCTGAAGTGCTCACATTTTCCGTTCCAGAGGTGTCATGATCTCTGCCTATCAGGCACTGGCTTCCAGAAGTTCTCCTTGAGCTGATGCTGCAAGGGTGGGAGAAATTTAGAGGTTATTTTATTTTACTGTGGACTCTCCCAAATGATTGCTTTACCCAAATGCCTGGGCTTTCTGCTTTCAAATCCCTGGAGTTCACTGGGTTCCTGCCCATTTTCAAACTCTTCTTCCAGGTTCCACTCCTCTGTGTGATGCATAAGCGTATTTTCCTTTGCTTAAGTTGGCCAGATTTGAATTCTGCTTCTTGCAGCCAAGAATTTTGCTAAGTAGATAAATAACCATATATATGCCCCCTAAATATTTCTTGTGTGAATTCAGTCATATGCAAAGATAGAAAGCTTTTTTCCATCTGTTCTAGTAACTACTATTGCCTCCTTCACTGTATAGATTTTGTAGGACATTGTGAATGATGTGCTTTCCTCATCTGAGCTTTTATAATAACCACCCATACAGTATTGGATAATGGGAATGAAATTAATCCAGAAAACAGAACCACTGCAAGCATTAGAGGAGTAAGGGGGTTTTGTGTAGAAATTAGGATTTACAGGTATGTGGGGGAGCTGAGGGAGAAAGTGAGAGAATCAGTCCACTAATGACTGGAACCTAAAGAACAGGAGTGGGAAGGAAAACTGGAATTAGCCAAGTAGCACGAGAGCCATAGCCTCTGGCCACTATGTTCTCCTGAGATGTTGTAGTGGCCCCTCACGGTAAAATCAAAACCTGAACCAAACAGGAAAGGCACTGTGAGGAAATTGAAAGTCAGAGGTGGTCCTGCTGAGAGACCCAGCACATGCAGCTGTCATTTACACAATGAAAAGAGAACCCTGTTTAGTGAAATTGGGTTTCTTTGTTTCAGCGGCAATTTGGGTACAGACTGGTGGTATGGGAAAAACCAGGAATTGAGTTTGGTACATTTTTATCCTTGTTAAAAACAAAATATCAGCTGATATATTTTTAAATTTTGCCTGAAATTATTTCCATTAGATTTTAAACCTGAGTTTGCAACAAAAGAAAGTCCTAATTGTAATGGTCAGGGCATTAATGCCCTGGTGGTTCAGGCCAGACAATGGCAATGTTTTGAGTGATCTGTTGTGTAATGAATTGATCAAAGCTGCCCTCTCCTGCTGGTTCTAAAACTCTTCATGTTTGGAGCACGGAAAATTCTGTGAGCTGTTATTTGCACTATAGTTGAAAATTGACTTGGAAATGAATACCTGAGACTTCGAACTGTTTATCTGCAAATATTCTAGCTAGAGAGGGCACAAGAGAATTGTCAAAATGAAGTTAAAAAAATAAAATCCAAATACTTAGATTAAAATATTCTGCACTTTGGGGGGAATTTAAGGATTCCCACGACACAGGGAGGGAGGTCAGGAGGAAAACCGATACTTAAAGAATAGTAAGGACAGCTGAGGTGGTGAAGAAGAGGCTGAAAGGTGCTACTAGAACAATCTAAGCTGTGAGTGAGACAAGAGGACAGCCCTGTGGCCAGGTTCTATAACAGAGCAGAACAGAAATATGGTTTAGCAACGAGGGCTTTCTCAACTGCGTTATTCCCTTTCTCCTTAATTCACTTGAGTATGTCTTTATGGATAATACTTGTTTAATCTGGTAACTTAGCTTTTAGCCATTTTTTATAGAGAAAACTATTTCTTGAACAAAAACCAACTGGTACTTTTGTGACTTCCTTCATATCAAGGAGCACCCTTTCTTCCTGGATGGCATGGAACTCTACTATCACCAGGTGGCAACTCACAACTTTGCAGGTGAGAGACAGTTCCTTTCAAGCAAGAAACAGTACTGCATCATCACAAACATCTTTGATACTGCAGTCATAAGTGCTAGGACAAAATGTATTTCAGAGTTTTAACTGCTTAGACAAATTCTAAAAAAATAATTATGGACAATTTCTCCCATGAGTTGCTTTAAAATGTCCAGTGTTGATTCATTTATAAGCATAGCTTTTTCAAAGCCCTTATTTTTCCCTTTTTAAAATTCCTGTCAATATGGGGAAACTTGGCTATAACTCTGTCCATGGTATTTTTATAGTATCGGCTCATAAAATTATGACCTATTAGTTGACAGAGGAATAGCAATTATCTCTTTACAATCACACACACACACACACATACACACACACACACACACACACCCCATTCAATGCATCTTCAACTTTACTTTGCTGTGAGACAATCTCAATTCCAGTCAAACAGGAGTACCTATCTCCCAGGACCTTGCAAGGATTAATGGAGGTAATACAGGAAAGGGACTAGACAAGCCTGCCACACAGTAGATGCCATTTAAATTTCACTTGGCTTCCCTCCATACATGCAATTTCAGTGATAGTAATAGGGATGGCTGCCATTTGTTGATCTATAGACAAGGTAGTGCACTAATGATTTCAGCTCTAAAATAGCCCTATTAGGAAAATGAGGCTTAGAGAGTAACTTGCCCAGGATCCCATAGCCAACTTGTGAGTGAGCCTGAAATTCAACCTCTGGACTTTCAAACCCTTTACTAGTATGACATCCTGCCCTTGAGTCTTCAAATCAAACACAAAATTCCATCATACCCCTCACAACTTTGGAACCAATTGGGGAGCTAGATTCCTGTGGGAGAAGAACTCTTGAGGTTTATCACATTTAGTTTGGGAAGCAACAGTCCTGAAGCTCACAACTAATTCTAAAAGGCAGCCTTGATTAGCACACACTGATCATGGGCCTTTCTCCCAAGGCACACGGGATAGTGAGGTCGTCCATTCTCTTATATTATACACATGAGTATAAACACGTAAGAATAAACATATAAGAAGAAATACATTAAAAAAATACTCATTCTAAAACGATGTATAAACTCATCCATCTTGCAGTTGTCCATCTTGATTTTCCTTTCATCTGCATGGTACCCACTGACAAAATCCTCTCGATTCCTGTCATTTCTCTAAGTACCACTAAATTCTGGTCCCGTATTCCACTTACCACTTCTAAACTGGCACTTTCTTCTAAAAAGAAGATTTATCCTTTTTTTGGAGCACAGTTTCTGAAATCATTGAGTAAAATGTATTAATGCACCTCTGAATATATAGAAGAGCCGTAAACTGTTAGAATGCAGATGCCTGGAATCCCTTAAGGATGTCCCACCCTCACCTCCAGAGAATTTTTATGACCAATCTAAACTCCAATATCCAGACACTGCTTCATCTGATTATTTCTATAATAATAAAATTGAGTCTAGATCTTAAAGAGGAGTTTTAGATGACTTGTGATGAATTTATACTATATATTTCTTTTAAGTGCCTTAGTAAGTGAAAATCAATTTAGTTGTATACCTATCTTACCTTTTCACAGTGCAAAAAATGGTTTTGAAGATTATCTTAGGGTAGTTTTGTTTAGCAGTAGATTGTGCTATTTGAAATTTTTGCTTCGAACAACCTTGTTTTTGGCCTTTGCTGAGTTTCTCTGAGATGTCTAGACCTCTAACACTCAAGAATTGGAGTATCTGGTGTCTTTATCTTTTAAGAGGAATCCCATAAAGAAGCTGGGGCCTATGGCAGAGGAATCAATTAAAGCTTGCATTAAGGAGTACTCATCAATTGAACATAGTCTTCCATTATAGGACTGACCCCTGTGGATCTGTAGAAACTTCTTTGGTCAAAGAACATTAAGAACAATTTTCAGTAAGAAGTCCCTTGTTTTTCCTTTTAAAAAGAACCTTTGACTTTTATATCATGTGTGTAAAATATTTTCTAAAATGGGAAAGTTTCAAGAAATGGTTATTTGTAAACAGACTTTGTATAATATGTAACTCATACCAGTACATTCATACTTTGATATTTATATTAGCATTCTCAAGAGAAAAAGAATCAATAGGATGTATGTATAGTATATATGTGTAATTGATATAAAATAATAAATATAAAGATTTATATGATTTATTATAACAGATAAAGTGATTTATTAGCAGGAACTGGCTCTCATATAGGCTGAAAAGTTTGAGCTATGCAGTAGACAAGCTTTAGGAGACCCAGGAGAGCTTTTGGTGTAGTTTCAGTCTAAGCCAGCATGTTGGAGGCCCGAGAAGTATCAATATTTCAGTCAGGGTGGAAGGCAAGACTGAAGTTCCAGCCCAAGAGAGTCAGGCCGGGGGCTTCCTTCCTTAATCTTAGTCTCTTTGTTCTGTTCTGGCTTTCCAGTGACTGGATGAGGCCCATGTTAGGAGGGCTATTCCGATGTAAATCTCACCAGAAATACCCTCACAGACATACCCAGAATAATGTCTGACCAAATACCTGAGTACGCCATAGGCCAGTCAAGTTGATACATAAAATTAACCATCACAGCATTCCATTACTAACTTCTCTTAATCAAATGAAACTTCCCCTCTTTATTAAGTCTCCTAAGAACATACCTATTTGTTATAAATTATAAAACACTGTTCTTTGTTGACTATGATCAAAATAAATTGGGATGCCCTTAGCACATTTTTAAAAATAAAACTTTGGCTGATATATGTAAATATATCCTTACATATACACACATATGTATACAAACACACACACATATGTATACACACACTAACACACACACACGTACATAAAACGAATTACGTGAACATCAGCTTCCCTGGTGGGACCAGACCATCAGTTCTCATGGAATTGTCTTAGTCTGATATGTGCTTCTTTCATCATTCTTTTCACCATAATGTACACTGATTTTGTCAATGGTAAAATTTCAACAGGCAAAATTTGGAATTGTAATGATCATTTCAGGGAACTTCTGTTGTAATCAAGATTGTTCATTTGAGAGAGACCTTTGAACAAAAAGCAAAATGCGTTACTAATCCAAGAGAGATAATTTTATTTAACATAGGCGTCATTCTCCTATTTGTTTCTATTCTTATACTTAAAGGATTAATAAACAATGACTTCTTATGTTTGACTTTATAAAATTGTCAAAGGTTCAAGTTTCAAAAACAGTTGTATATCACTTATCACTTTAATTTTTCTTTCTTTTTGCTTGTAAAATTTAAAGATTAACTTATCTTTCAGTTTTTAAAAAAACTATTACAATAATCTGGGAATACCTGGAACAGATACCTAATACATTTTTTCTAAGAGGAAAAAAGTTACTGAGCTGTGGATTTTTTTTTTTAAGATTTCATTTATTTATTTTTGCGTAGAAGAACCAGGGTGAGAGGACTCACCAGAGACAGAGTGGGGAGCAGAACAGTCAGATTGACTGAAATACACTGCTGTGGGAAGCAGCATGCAAAACAGGGGAGGTCTGTTGTGTCATATGTGGGTTAGTTTCCTGACTGGGGATGGAACTCAGGTCTTGCATTGGACCATGGAGGTGGTAGCACTGAGACTTATTCCCTAGGCCACCAGGGATGCCCCTGAGCTATTTCTTTTTAAGATATTAGAAAGTGCCCAGTAAAATACTAGAAAATTATAGATAAGCCCCTTTATTTTAATAGCTATGAGGGAGTAACAAAAAGTTTTAATTTCAAAGTAAGTGAGATTTTTACAGCATTTGCAAAAATTTAAAAATTAGTTTACCACATAGAAATTATATTAGAAAATAGTTTAATTTCTTCAGTGTCAGAGTTAAATATCTCATAGTTCAGAGTTCCTATATTAGTTTTATCAGTTAAATTACTACAGTTCCCATAGCTTTTTCAAATAAAAAATTATATATGCTATATTCAACTAAATGAAATGATAATAAATACACCTTTAAAGGTTTAATTTTATAAAAGTTTACATCTCCAAATAAAAAAATACAATATTAGCTAAGTTATAATGTCCATATCCTTCACTAATAATAATATAGAGAAATGATTAAATTCATTTAATGCCCCTAAAATTTCCTAAATAAAATTTTTTAAAAATATAGACACTAGCTGCTAAATATAATCTGACCCATATTTCTTAAAATGACAATAGATTAATGAAATATACAAATGTTTTGAATAATTTTAACTATATCAATATCTATTTCATATATATATATATATATATATATATGTACACACACACACATTTGTAAGTAACCTCCTCAAAATGAGTCAAAATGCATGTTCATTGATTGTCTAGAGTTAGGTTTGTCTAAAATTGTCCAAATTTTAATTAAGTAAATTGTTATGAATTCATTTGCCAGACTTAGTATATCAAAAGTGACAAATTATTTCAAAATAGCTTAAATTATTTGGATAATATACATAAATTAAATATGCTAGCATAAGTATCTTTAAAAAATTAAAGGTTCAAAGAAACATAGTCATACTTAAGTACCAAAACGAATACAAATGTTGTATACCAAAAGATTTTTCCAGAATTCTTGATTCACAAATATTTTCTCCTTTTATACATAAAAGGTTTGGGTATACTCTGGGGTGCTGATGCATGGAAATCATTAGAGATCTGTTGCTTTTTTCAGGCTTTTATTGTCTCCAATGACCAAGTCATATATACCTTCGCTACATGCTATAACAATAATGATAAAACTTCACTTTAGTTCTAGGTCTCCACTAAACTTAATGATTCCTGTCTTTTACAAGCTCTTCTACTGACAAAAAGGCTTACCACTTTCCAGCTGGTCATCCTAACTTTTTATGAATTTATGTTGTTTTCCCTTTCACACATCACAGACTATTGCTCTGATGCTCTAAATCCAGCAACCCTCCTTTTTTTATCTGAGGAAGGAAAAACCCCATTTTGCTGTCCTCTGTTAGTCAACTGTCCGTATCCCACACAGCCTTTCTGGAGACACCCTTTATAGCCTGGATTTAACTATGTTTATTAATGATTCATACTTAAAAAAAGAAAAATTAAAAATGTCCAAGAAGGCTATGCCATCAAATTTATCCTAAATTTATCCTTAAATTTATCCTAAAAACATGAGCTCTCATTATATAATAATTAAAAAGACGTCAGTACTGGTCCATTAATAGTAATAAATGGGGCCTCCCTGGTGGCACAGCGGTTGGGCACTGCACTGTGGAGCTGTTGGCAGCAGCGACGCGAGTTCGACGCCCAGTTGGGGAGAATCCCACATGGCGCGGCGGACCTCTCCTGCCTCGCCCGCTGCTCCCCTCAGCAGTGTATTTCTGATCTGCCTGTTCTGCTCCCTGCTGTGTCTCTGGTGAGCCTTCTCGCCGCCCCACGCCTCTGGCCTGTACCCCAGCTTGTATGTATAAATAAAAAAAAAATCTTAAAAAAAATAGTAATAAATGCACCCTACAAATGCAAGCATTCAATCCAGAGTAAAGCCACATTTATTTATATCTTCGTAAGTCCTTATCCTATGAAAAGTCCTTTTGGACACTCTCTTATTGAGACACCCCATGTTCCGCCATTGTGTGTGCTTCTCTTCCCTGCAACATTATTCAGTCCATATGTGTTTTTGATGGTCTTTGGTTACAGGGCATTGGCAAAACCACAATTCAGTCAATAACAGTTAACAAGCTTATAGTGGCAAACTTTAGGTTCATATTTTCAGAGAACGATTCATACTTTTACTTATCATCATAGTTTTAAAAACACTTTCACACTGTTACAGGGGCCATTGAGGGGCACACCAGAACTCCCAAACCTGCCTGCTCTAAATAGGTTCTATCACCTGCCACATCAAGACAAAACATACTGTAGTGCATAAGACCTTTAATGGAAAGGAGCTTTAATACAATTAGTGTGCAATAAAGAGAAGGGAAGAATATAATTTCCAAATGGGTAAAATGCCCAGCCAAGCAGGGTTGTACCAAAGCAGAGGCCCTGAAGCCCCAAAGCCTGGCACAACTCTAAGGCACCTCCTGACAGGGACCCATAGAAAAGGGGAAAAAGGGTCCAGACAAGTCTGGAAGGAAAAGAGCAAGATCAAAATCAAGACAAAACTGCCAGTGTTAACTTCCCCAGGGGTCTCTCACCCACATTTGTTTCAACTAGTCCAAGGCCAAGAAGCAAGCAAAGCTTCTAGCTCTCCATCTTTCTTCCTTTCTCCTCAAATCTCCTCTTCAGCTTCTCCTCCTCTCTACTCAACTCTACCCTTTCTTAGGTGGGGCAGGGACATGGAACCTCCCCTTTTCCTGGGGGCCACCCTGTTACAATAGCAATCATTCTCTTTTTAGATGTACGGATTCCCCTAAAAGACCGCAGCACTTTTCCAAATGACCTCAAGATGGCAGGCTTGAATAAAAGATAAATTCTGGGCTCATTTGAAGTTGGAAAAAAAAAAAAACCTACCTATGTTTCTTCTATCTTTATTTCTGCATTTTCTTCTAAAGGGCTGTGAAATTTTGACCTAGTTTTTTTTTCATGGCTATCAAAGTTAGTAGTGAGAATCTGGAAACCTCTTCAAATGGAGATAAATAGAAAAAGAGGTATATTTAGGCAAGCACTGTACTTGGACTCCTCTATAATAATTCCGGATTATTGAAAATACTTTAATTGTAAGAAGTCTTAAAATATTAGTTCTAAATTGCTATCATGCTTCTACAATAATTTTACACTTTAATTTTGGGTTAAACATCTTTATACCTCTGAAAAAATAAAGACTAATATAGGAACTCCAACCAGTGGTTTGTGTCTAAAATAGTGTCTAAAATTCTCTCAAAGTAAGTAAAACAATATTTTTCCTTCCCTTCTCCTAATTTTATTAGAAAAGGCAATGTTAGTATTGAAGTCAGTAGTTACATACATAGATTTTTGAACAAAGCAAACTCAAATTCAGGTCTAATTCTACCTCTTGCTGTGTGACCATGGACACATTACTTAACCTCTTTAAACCTCATCTGTAAAATGGGAATAATGATAATTCTGAGGATTGATGTAAGGACCAAATTGTAGTGGGGAGAATTATAGGGTGAGGCTGGAGATGTGGAAGTGAAAGAATTCACCAGAGACAGTGAACAGAAAAGGCAGATTTATTGAAATACACTGCCATTGCCAAGAGAAGCAGTGAGACAGGTGAGGTCTGCACAAAGAAGGATTTGGGTCTCCCTTTTATAACCTGTATTTGAGGGCTTTTCGTGACTGGGAGAATCAGTTTGGGCCAGTTAGTACTGGGATGTCTGATTTTAGGAGTTGACCTTTGACACAGAATATGACCTGGCCCTGCTTCTGCATTCAAGGTCAAAGTGATCAGTCTCTAGGCCTGGTTCCCATAGTTACCAATTCCCATTTATCTAGTCAAGCCTCCAAAATCTTCCTTCTAGGCAAGGAGTGGGGCTTAATTTTAACTTCATTAAATGGTACTCTGACAAATCCGATTATAAATGGAAAGTAATTAGCACAGCTTAACTTATGACAAGCATTATTATTATTTTGAAGGAGGGCAGGAAAGGTGAGGAGTATCACAAAATACATTACGAATTGTCAGTTACAACTCCAAAGAGATTAATAAAAAGAAACATTTTTTTTAAGTATGTGAGCTTCCTTGAATGGTCAAAAGAGCAACTTTTAGTAGTGATTCTCCTAAGGATTTGCTTTGAAATCTGATATAAATTATCTAATGAATATGAGTCTTTTTATTTTCCCTTCTCACTGCTGTTCCGTGACCACAACTGTGGATCCTTAGGCCTTCAGATAACTCAGGGGCTAGAGTGTTTGTGGGGTTAGAGGAAACTTCAGTATTAAGCCTGATTGAAATCCCCACTAACCTAACCGAATAAACTCAGGAAATACTCAATTTAATTGAGAATAAATAATATTTATAGATGTAATGATTATAAAATGCCACTCTTCCATACATACAGATACAGATTTACTTTACATTTTTTTCCTACAGCCTTGTGGGCTTTCAAGGATTGAAGGACATTGACTTTTCAGTATACTTGCTGACCCATTTAGCCAGTGGGACACGTGGGGAATGAGGTCCCTCTACACTTGACTCTGACGCCTGGATAGGAACTGGTGATGAGAAAGTTCACAGGAATTGGAGGATATTCCCAGATTTCATTGAGATCTCTGTGTTACTTTTATTTGAAGTAGTTGCTGTTGGTGATTACACCCCACCCTGCACCGCTACCAGACCTCTCACCAGAAATGCTCACTGGTCACTGATTGACAGTCCAGCTATGGCTTGTGTCTGTCAAGCCAAGGGCAGAAAATTCAAGAAATAGCCAAGAGCCAAGGAGTGTCTAGAGGACAGATAGTTCTTCGTTATAGAAAATTGCTTGAGTAGTTTTGACTGAGAATTAGGGATATTTCCTTTTTCAATTATTATCAATGTTCAAATATTTAAATAGAGTTTTAAATTCAAAGCAACTCCTTAAGTTATCTAATTGTCCCAGACTTGTTTTGTTCTGTTTTATGTTCTTTTGATTGGTAAGCTCACTCTTCTGGAAGCTATAATTTCAAATCAAGAAAACAGCAAGAATGGACTTAACACTGAAAAAACAAACCACGTTCATCAAAATTAAAATTAAAAAAAAGTCAGTAAGGCATTACTAGGGCGGTACTCTTTCCAAATAAAATTACTTGTCAATAATGGCAGTGGACACTAGGGAGCAGAAACACACGGCATAAGCAGTCATTGTGTATTTTCTTTCTCAGTTCTTACCAACTGAATTAAATTAATTAAGTGATGGGCTTTCTAAGTCTCCATTTTGAAAGGAATTTCCCCAATAGAATCTGTTGTTCAAGAGATACAGACACACGGGGTCCAAACTCGTTCATTTTAACCTATGTCAGTCAGAAGATCTACTTCTGTCTATGAATCCAGCTGTGACTTTGACAACTGATAGTACTTTGAAAATTAAATTATTTGCTTTTTACCTCTAAGACTCAAAATTAAGACAATTTTAAAATTAAATTGACATTTACCATTCTGTTTGATTTGCGTGGTAGAATCAGCAAAAATTGTCTTTAATTGCCTTGTCTGGTTCATAAGTCAGCACATCCTAGTCTGAGCAGAGACTGACATAATGGACTGAGCCCTGTGTTCAAATTGCTTCCGTGTCGGTCATGATGCAAGAGACTACAAGGTGCTCGGAGGGGCTGGTGCATGAGGCCAAGGGACTGGGTTCTGCTTGACAACTGCTTTTGGGCTGGTGGTCACTTTGAGACAGCTGCGCACCATCCAGGGGAGAGGCAGAGACCTCGAGTCACCTGTGGTTTGGGTACAGATGGGGAGCCACAAGCCCAAAGCGCACCTTCCTCACGGCAGAACATGGTGGAACATCCAACTGAGCCCCTGGGCAGAGCTGACTCTGGCAGGGCAGACAATGGCCTCTATCCTCTGGCTAGCTGACACCATCATTTTGCCAACTGCTTCTGGTTTAAATGATTCTAGAGACCCAGGACAGGGAAGACCACTTTAAAAATCAATCAGCAATAGAATATCAAGGCCTCAAACCATTGTGCTTTTGTGATGCCCAAACCCCACAACTGTATTGGATGATCCCATTAATCTGCAAAACGCCTGGTTTTCCTGATTTGAAAAATGGGAATAATGTCAATAATAAGACACCATTAGTAAGGATCTGCAATGATCAAATGAGGCCCCGTTGGTAAGATTGCTTCATAAACAAGAAAGGACCACCGCAGGATAATTACTATAAATTACACACACACACACACACACACACACACACACACACACACACACACTTGCATTTTGCCATTTTTAAATGTCTAGAATGCCATGTTCCTTAAGTTTTATAACCTAGTAAATGGACCTTTGTAACCTGCTTCTCAGTATTAGAGAGACTCCGAGAACATAAAGAACATAAACATAAAGAACAAAATGAAATTTCTCTCTTAATCTCATGTTTCTCAGGCCTGGCTGCATATTAGATAACTGGAGAACTTAAAAAGCACTAATACCTAAGCCTTATCCCTAGAGAATCTGATTCAGTGTACTTGGTAGGTGTGAGGAAGTGGATAGAGGTTATCATGGGTAGTTTTAAAATCTCACCAGGTGATTCTGTTGCACTATTAAGATTGAGAAAATCTGGTCTATGTCTGCTATTCATCAGTTATCTTAATTCCAGGTTAATGCCAAACCTTTAATTCCCAGGCCCTGAAAGGCCAAGCAATGTCAGAATCGACAACCAATCCCAGGCTTCACTTGATGCCCAGTCTCCTCGCCACCCTGTGTCTGGGGTTCTTTTAGGTCACAGACTTAAGAGACTAGAACTAAATAAGGGGTTGGGGGCCATTTTGCACTGTAATACTCCATATTTGAAAAGATTGTTAATAGACTATTAATTTGGTAGAGGTACCATAACCAAATAACACAGACTGAGTGGCTTAAACAATAGAAACTCCTTTTCTCACATATCTGGAGGCTGGAAGTCCAAGATCAAGAAGTCAGCAGAGTTGGTTTTTTCCTAATGTTGAAGTTTCTCTCCTTGGCCTGGTTTTGCTGGGGTCTCCCCACTAACCCCTCAGCCTACTCCACAGTGATTTGTTCCTTTAACTTGCTAGTTTGGGCTCCCACTACTGGGTTCTCTGGCCAAGCCCAAGCTGCAGCCACCATAGCCAGGTAGCCTTGGCAGATCACAGAAGAGCATAGTATTGCTTTTCAGAACTGGTCCTGGAAAAACTATGGCAGGGATGTTGCAGCATTGGCCTGAAGATGTGAGACCAGGCCCTTATCCCTACAGTTTCCCTTGGGCATTAGTGATATGTGCAGACCAGGTTGGATTTTTTTAGCGTTCTATTGTTTTCTTTGGAGAAGTTTTCAATCAGCTAGAAGCTAATTTTGTTGGGGAATAGAGAAGAAGTTTTCAGAACTTTCTACAAGAATTGAAGAACAATGTAAACTACTTGGATATTTGACCTTTGTTGATAGCAAGTCTGAAGCCTCCAAGTCTTCATTAAATGATGACAACTTTAAGAAGGAGGAAGAAATAACAGAAGCCAATAACTTGGAGGCTACCAATGAAAAGTTGAACACATCTAAGTCTGAACTCTCTCTAGAAAAAATTTAAAAGAAAATGCAAAACCATAGTGAGATACCACTTCACACCAGTGAGAATAACCAATATCAAGAAGACCAGAAACAATAAGTGCTGGCGAGAGTGTGGAGAAAAGGGAGCCCTCATACGCTTTTGGTGGGAATGTAGGACTGGTCCATCCCCTATGGAAAAGCAGTGTGCAGGTTACTTAGAATTTTAAAAATGGATCCACCATGTGACCCAGCAATTCTACACCTTCAGTATCTACCCAGAGAACACAAAAACACTAACTGGAATGGAAACCTGCATTCCTATATTTATTGCAGCACTGTTTACAATAGCCAAGTTATGGAAACAAACTAAATGCCAGATTAGTGGATCAAGATGTGGTTTCTAACACAATGGAATACTACTACTTAGTAATCAAAAAAGATAAACTCATGTCATTTGCAGAAAAATGGAAGGAGCTGGAATGGATTATGCTAATAAGAAATAATCCAAAAGGAGAAAGAGAAATACTGGATGGTGTCCTTACGTGTGGAATATAGAGAAACCAGTGGGTCAGACAGCGCTAAATAAAACCAACCCTTGAAAGCTGGCCATAGAGCTGAGACATACAGAAGGAGATGGGGATTGGGAGGGGTGAGAATGGGGGGTGAGGGAGAGCACTGTGGACTCTGGGTGTTCTGGTGGTGGAGTGCCATGGTGACTACATTTAAGAGGGGAAATCCTATACTTGCAAAACACAATAAGGATGTAACAAGGTTATATTGAAGTTACTTCAATGAAAACAAAGTTAAAAATCTGAACATTCCAAGCAGGGTGAATTGATTTGGTGGATATTTCTAAAAGGACACAGTCACTAGAATGAATCAAAATCCTTCACATTATAAGACACTGAAGCCAAAACAACTTTCAAAATAGTTCAAATGGATGAAGAATAACTAAAGAAAGCTATAAAAAATTATATGGGTGAAAGCTCTCAAGTTCAGGAAAGCCAGAAATGGCTTTTACAAGAAGTTGAAAAATGGAAACTTAAATAACATTTGAAGACTTCAAAGTAGATGCTGAACAAATTCTATATAATGAAGAAAATCAGATCAAGGATCTGATGAAACCATTGGTAAAGATGAAAGCTTGGGTTACTGGGCTTGGAGAAGACATACAGATGAGGATAACTTGGAGTTGGAAATAAAGAGTGAGTTTGAAAGGGATAATCAACCAATTTATGCTGCTAAGTTAAACACTTCTTTAAAAACCCTAGAAGGAGATAAAAAAAAAACCCACAAATGTACATTCACTTACCTGAAGTATAAAAAACAATGAAGAGCTTGCAGAATATAGTAAGACCTCAAGATTGAACAAGCATCTTTACAGTCAGAAAAAACACACTTTGAAAGTGAGAATCAAAAGCTTCAAGTAGTGGTTGAACTGTATCTAGAAGCTGAAATAACACTTCAAAGGAAATTAATAGTAAAAGGGAAATTAATATTTAGAAAAAGAGCAGAAACTTTTCAAAGCAGATGAAAAGATTAGCCATGCACCTGAAGAATGGAGACCTGTAAAAAGCCAGTCAAATGTCTTCCAGAAGAATTGAGAGATGCATTCATTCTTACCAAGGGCAGATTATTTCCCATGAGAAAAAAATACATAATTGGTTGGCAGCCAACCTTGATAATTTAAGGAAAGAAAAAGCTTACAACAGATGAAAGTTAACTGAAATAGAGTTTAAATTTTGAACTTTTAGAAAAAGATTCTTATGCACTTGATATTCCACATGCAACATTTGGCAGAGAGCATTCTCCATATGGCCCCTCACCACTGGATCAACCTTAATCTGAAATGACAGCTTTTTTCTCTCTTTCAACTTTATTGGAAAATCTTTTCAGACTCTCACCAATCTGTCCAGGAGAGGAAGAAGAAGCTCAAGAGGGCAGGGGAGTCCCTTGGATCATCAGATTGCCACAAGCTGTGGTAGAATAACTGACTCTCAGAGACTACCTTTTACACTGGGTTCCATTTACCTCCAAGAGTAAAGGATTATAAAATAATCATCTCTGCTTCGCACAACTATATCCTAATCCAGTTTTTCTTCCACAAAGGCAAGACAGATTTTGTTCTAATTCTGGTAGAGTATCTGGACCAGCAAAACTCCTAAGTTTTAAAATATGATATCTTTAGATGGAGCATATGGACTGATGACTTCAGAAATGGAATCCAGTAGAAATGATGGCAGAGACTCTTGGTAATTTATATGCGCCTGATTCATCTCTCCTGCCGAAAGTGAAGCAACTGACCCTGGCTTTATTCCTGTGTTTTTTTCCTTCAATTAGAGATTCATTGTTCCAATGGATTCAAGGGATTTGTTCTTAAGGAGAGATCATTCTTTTTCTTTACCTCTTCCAGAAAACATGTAGGGAGTATCGCAAGAGATTATTTTCCTTCAAGAGATTTCCATGGCCCACTATCCTACTCTCTGACCCATTGCCTCCACCCCCTGACCTACCTTCTCCATTCAAAATATTTATTCACTGAGATATTTACTTCATCTTCCCCCAAGAACTGGATCTCCTACTCTTCCCTGTACCCCGCATCTCCAGACCCTGAAAGTAGAAGTGAGTTTCCTTCAGGATTGATTCCGCCTTTAAGTGAGACCTGCCACTGAACATCCAGAACCACAAAAAAACTTGACAATATTTTTGGTTGCTCTCCGAAAGTAATTGTGACTTCACTCTCATTTTCAGCAGTTCACATTCTCACCAACAATGTGATAGGGTTCCTTTTTCTCAGCATCCTCTCTAATCCTTGTTGCTGGGGGTCTTTTTTAATATGTTCCCTTCTCAGGCATGAGATGGCATTGTAGCTTTAATTTGCATCTCATTAGAAGTGACCATGAGCATTTTTTCATATGTCTTTTGGCCTTCTGGATATCTTCTCTGGTGAATTATCTGCTCCTATCTGCTGCTCATTTGTTAATTGGATTATTTTTGTTGTTGTTGAATTGTGTGAGGTATTTATATGTCTTGATATAAATCCCTTAGCGGTTACACACTGTGTTAATATTTTCTCACGTTGAGTAGGTTGTCTATTTAATTGATATTTTCTTTTGCTGCACATAAACTTTTTAACTTGAGGTAATTCCAACTGTTTATTTTTGTTTTTAATTCCATAGGGGTTACAGGGGTTGAGTCACCAAAAATATCTTTATTGTTGATATCACGGAATGTATTGCCAATGTTTTCTCCTATGGAGTTCATTGTTATAGGTCTTAATCTAAATCTTTTTTTTTATTTATTTATACATACAAGCTGGGGTACAAGCCAGAGCCGTGGGGCGGCGAGAGGGTTCACCAGAGGCAGAGCGGGTAGCAGAACAGGCAGATCAGAAATACACTGCTGAGGGGAGCAGCGGGCAAGGCAGGAGAGGTCTGCCGCACCATGTGGGATTCTCCCCGGCCGGTGTGTCGAACTCGCGTCGCCGCTGCCGACTGCTCCACAGCGCAGCGCTTAACCGCTGCGCCACCAGGGAGGCCCTTAATCTAAATCTTAATCCACTCGGAGTTTATTTTTGTGTATGGTATTAGTGAGAAATCTTACTTCATTATTTTATGTGTGGCTTTCCAATTTTCCCAGTAGAAAATCCAATACTAGCATTGTATTTGGTAAGCATTTTGTAATTTATATAAAGCAGACCTTGAGTTTTCAAGACACTTCACCTGCTAAGTGTCAAAAAAATACAGCTGAGGTTGCAATGTGTCAGCAAGGATATCAAGAAGGAAATCGAAGGGTCAAATCTTCAGGGACATGGCTGGTTTAGCTGACACGGCTATCTGAAAGTGTCAGTGGCTCATTCTGTTTCGCAGCTGGGAAAGTCACTCTGATTCAGAACAAGAAGTGTGCAGGACAGGAAGAAGGCAGTAATTGATGGGAGACTTATGCATATCTTCCAGGAGCAGCAAATCAAGATAACTGGAAGCCTGGAATCTTCCACATGCATTTATTTCCATAAACAAATCTTCGCTAGATTTTTTTTCCCATGGCATTTCTTCAGTGTTTCTCAAATGTCATTTTGCTTGAGAATTTCTTGGTACTTGTTAGGTGCACATTCCTGGCCCCACTCTGAGACTTACACTTGAGTTTCTGGGGTTGGGCCCAGATATTTGCATTCCTGCAAGCACACCAGATGTTCCAGAATCAGGTGGTTTGTGTACCACATTTTCAGATATGCTGCCTTAGTCTTCATATGCCCCCGCGATGACATCATTGTGTGAGGGGCCATGATTCAATTGATTTCTAAAGGAAAAGGATCTGAAGTAGTTTTTCTTTCTCCTCCTACATTCAATCTGTCACCTCCTCCTGCCACTCTGCTCTAATATTTTCTTTATGTTTGTGCCCTCTTCTCACACTCCTCATCCCAAATCATTATAAAGCGCAAAGCATCTCACAAGTGAGTTTCTCTGATGGTCACTGCTCCAGGTGAGTGTCAGCCTCCCCAGGGCGTACAGCTGAGATGTGCACTGTGTTGTTTGGGCAACAACCTTCCTTCCATCTCAATTACTGCATAACTCAATTTGCCAGACGTGCCAAAGTGATGACCAAAGGCTGAGTCTTACGAAGGGTGTTTTTTTAATTTGAATTTTTTGTCAATATTTAAACAAGGGGGTCCATAAACAACCCAATATCTGACTGTTCTTAAAATATCAGAAGATCTGGTCATGCTGGTCAGTTTCCCTAAGGGGAATGGTTAGCTGGAGTAGAGAGGTGGAACCTGGGACAGGGAGCAGAGGTGAAAATACTGTAAAGACAAGGACACTCAAGTTGCTGCTCCAGAGGCCCTAGACGTAATTTCTGCATTTTTGATTTTGCATATTTTTGTAAGGAAGCCTCCATAATTGTGTGAGTTTTAGACTCCATGAGCAGGCAGGTGCCTTCACACTCTGATCATGTACTCCCCACTTGGGGGCCCAGGATTGGTTTGTATTTATCATTAGACTTACCTGGAGATTTTCTTCAAATGGAGAAATATTTCTATGAACTCATGGATCTGTAAAAGAGAAAGTGAAAGGGCCTAGTACTTCAGGAAGAAAGGGAGAAAGCCCGATATTTTCGAGGAGGTGATTTGGCCTGCATCTGAAGCATTTGACTTCATGACCCCTGGCTGCTTCTCGTTCTTCTAAAGTTCATCGTTCTTTCAATTCCCGGTAGCTGGAACATTTTTTTTGTTCCATGTCATCAAATTTGCTTTCTTCTCCAGTTCTGCAAAGGCGTGTTTAAATCCCATCAATTTAATCCTCATTTGGAATGCAGATGCTCAGGATCCCCATATTAGAGAAAGAAAAATAAAAGAGAATGAGCTGTATATCTTGAACTTTTTGAAAGTAATGTCATTGGGGAAAGGGATTGGGGCTTCTCTATGTGTTTTACCTCAGGTGTTTGCAGGCAGAGGTGAATGCCCTCTGAGAACTCAATGCTTACTGACACTAATGAGATGACAAATACAGAATAGATAAAATGACATGTTCAACAATTGCATTCTAAAATGATTTTTCTGTATGGGTCACAGATTCCCTTATCCACAGCCTGAGAGCTCTGTGGAAATTTATTTTTTTGCAACAACAGGCCGTAATATTGGTAATCAAGTCACTGCAGTTCTCCCTTCTAAGACACTTCTGTATGTCTTGTGTTGTGCCCACTGTTGTGTTGTTGCCCACTTTGTTTTCCCACTCCTGGGATTTGGTGATCTTTTCTGTGAATGTACCTATTACTCTGCAAGGGCCTGTCTCTGTTCCTCTGCAGGAATGGGGCAGAAGGGGCATGTATTATAGATCATCGTCTTCCCCAGTCACTTACTTGAAGCTTATTTTCACACTCTCCATTTCGCAGGCTGTCAATGGTTCCCTCTTTCTCAATAGATCTCAGTAACATTAAAAGGAAACATGTGTTTGAAGATGCAAAAATACGACTAAAGGTAAACAACAGGGCATTTCGTTGAACATGATTATCTGCCACAGCTATTTTGTAGTTCTTCCTGACTGGGTGTGAGATGGGAGATGTAACTTATTACTCTGTCTCTCTCTTTTTAAAAAAATATTTATTTATTTATGCATACAAGCTAGGGTACAGACCAGAGGCGTGGGGCGGCGAGAGGGTTCACCAGAGACAGAGTGGGGAGCAGCACAGGCAGATCAACGGAAATACACTGCTAAGGGGAGCAGCGGGCAAGGCAGGAGAGGTCTGCCGCACCATGTGGGATTCTCCCTAGCCGGGCTGTGGAACTTGCGTTGCCACTGCTGACAGCTCCGCAGCGCAGCACTTAACTGCTGTGCCACCAGGGAGGCCCCTATAACTTATTACTCTGAATCTGAACTATTCACTATTTTGTCTGCGAAAGAATTGTTGAAAACCAGTGCCCAGTAGACCAGTGTGGACATTTATGGGTCAGGGTTGTGGAACTAGTTAAGGGGTTGATTGTTCTAATAATATTACTAATGGTACTATTTTAATTGCTAAAGAGTTTCCTGTCTGAATTATATTTTGTTATAGAAATGTCAATCTAATATTTTCCATTAAAAAAAGTTCTAAATCTTTAAGCTGTCTCTAAGAACTATAAACCCACTTCTTGATTCCTCCCTAGTGGTGATGAAACTGATTTTTCTGTTAAAAGAATTGTTTTATCCTGAATAAAATCATTCAATAGATAACTTAAATTCTTATTAAGCCACATTATCAATGGCATATTGTATTTTTTTGGACTTTACTTAGAATCTACCATTCCTCGAGCTATGCAGGAAAGAGCCAGTTCTTTCTTTATGAAGTGGACAATTTTGTTACCACTGTGAATCTGAGACCCTTATTTTGTGAAATCACTGAATTGCTTAAAAGCGGGTTGGAACACCTGATTCCAATGATGGTGTGCAAAGAAATTGGGTCAACCTCCTACAAAAGTCAATATTTCTGAACAAAATATTTTTATAAATCTGCTTCAAGCTATTGGAGACTTAAGCAATGAAAAATTACCAGCTCAGAATCCCAGGAAAAGATGAAATCTAGAGAGGAAAGCATGCTGTTTGGAAATACTTTTCTTCGGGGGAACTTTGCAAATTCCAGAAAAGGCACTTGATAGGCTGAGAGACTAAGAAATACTTTTTAAATTTTCCAGCGTTGAAGGAGACTAAATGTGATGTCTAAGGCCTGTCAAAGAGAAGATAGTGGGTCAGTCCATGTTCGGGGCTAATAACCAGAAAGTCTACACCAGGAAAAGGGCAACCAGGTAGTGTCCTGGGCCCTCGGTGACTGCAGTCAGCTTGGAATCATATCTAGTCTAAACTTGGACTAAGATGATTCTAGAATGTGTGTGTCTTCAGATGTCTGAAAGAATGAAGCACGAACCCTGAAAAGAATATTACAAGAGAGGAAAATAATAGGCCTCTTACTCTTATGAACAGAGATGTAAAATCCCAAATAAGCTAAAAAATCCAATCCATTTATATAGAAAAAAACATATATACAATATGACCAAGTTGTTTCTCAGGAGTGCAAGTTTATCTAGATATTTGAAAATCAGAGTAATTCAGCACAGAATAAAGAAAAAAAAAAGTAGCATATAGTTATTTCAATAGATGCAGCCAAAAGATTTCATGTCCATAAAAATGTAGCAAACTGGTAATAGTAAAGAATTTCAGTAAAATAAATTGTTCTGACAAGAAAAGAATAAGCAAATATAGTACTTATGAGAAAATATTGAAAATTTTGCCTTCAGATCAGGAAAAAGAAAGAATGCTTCCTATTTCCTCTGCTATTCAATATTTCACAAAGAAATGAAACAAATATTGGAAAGGGGGAAGTAACTGCCCTCCAAATATCACATGTTTGCATTCATAGAAAATCCAATATCATAGAAAATCCAATAGAACCTTCAGTTAAACTGTTATAATTAATAAATGAATTTATCAAGGTCATTGAATAAAAGCATAGTATGTTAAAAAATCAATTATATTTTATATATTAGCTCAAATAATTAAAGAATGAAAATTTGAGCATGTTTAGGAATGTAGCTAATGAGAGACAAGAAGGAAACACAGACAAGAATGAGACAAGACAAATGGGTGAAAACAATACAAAGGAGAAGGTAAAATATATAGAGAACATAGGGCAGTGGTCTAAAATATATTGTAGTCCCAGAGAGAAGGAGATGTGAGTAAAATTGAAGATAGAGTGGCTATGAAATTTCCAACATTTGTGAAAAACCCCAAGGTATAGATTAAGTCCTACAAACTATAAATAGGATTAAAAAAAAAAAAAAGAAATTCACACCTATGTACATCAGAGCTAAACTGCTGGAAACAAATGACAACCAGAAATTCTTAAAAGTTATCAAGAGGTTCGGAGGAGTGAAGACATATTGCCCTCAATTACAAAAATTACTTTGTGGACTATCTTTATGAGAAATAAAGGGATCCGGAAAAAAAATTGAAAAAATCACATTAAGTATCAAAAGAAAATAATTGCAAACTAAAATTCTATTTTCAACCTTAATGAATATAAGTAAAATTAAGACATTTTCACATGAACCAAAACTTAGAGAATTTATTATCAGCATACCTATTCTTAAGGAAATGCCATGGATATTTTTCAGGCACAATAGATATGTTCCCAGACAGAAGGTGGGAGAAGCAGGAAGAAAGGAAGTGTGATAGAAAGGGAAGTTTGTAAATAATCTAAATGAATTTTGGCTGGATAAAGCATTAAGAAAGGTTTTGTAGTTTTAAGTCAGGTGTCAAATAAATGGAAGTATGCTATAGTCTTTGCATCATGCAAGAGGAAGGCAAGAAGTATTAATAAGCATTATGTTCTAATAAATCAAAAATGCAAGTTGTAATCTCACAGGCAAGCATGGAAGACAGTAGGGTGGTCTCTCAAAGTCTTATAAATAGATTTACCCCATGACCCAGCAATTCATTCCTAGGTATCTACCTGAAGAACACAGGGATATATGCACACCTATGCTCACTGCAGTCCTATTTACAATGAGTAAATTACGGAAACAACCTAAGTGCCCAAGGACAGAGGAATAGATCAGAAAAATGTAATATAGCTGCAGAATGGAATACTAGTCAGCTATGAAAAAAAAGAGATGAACTGTTGCCATTTGCAGCAATAAGGATGGAACTGGAGAGGATTATGCTAAGCAAAATAAATCAGAAGGAGAAAGACAAATACTATTAGACAAACCAACCCAATAACAAAATTGAGGCAGATAGAAGGCAAGGGTGACAGAGTGGAGTGGGGGAGAGAGAATGGAGCTTGGGAGAGGATTACTGGAGTTTTGGTGGCAGGCATGCTGCTAAAACATACAATCGTAAAACAAATACAATAAAGTAAACCAACTTTACCTCTGAAGCTAGCAGTAGGAAAAAATGGAATGACAAATACAAAGTCAATCCAAGCAAGTTGGGGAAATTGGAAATGAGGAAAATAAAGCAAGTGGAGGAAATAGAGAACATGGAATAAGACTACAGTTGAAAAAGAAAGACTGAAGAGAACAAATGTATATTAACCATCTTTTATCTTTATTGGTATCAGATAAAATATTTTTCATTATAAAGCATTAGAAATAAAGAAAATGATTAATAGAACAAAGGGTTTATTCACAACAAATATATAATCAAGCTAAATTGTGTGTGGCTAATAATGTAAGTTCAAAGTTAAGTAAAATTTAATAGGACTGCAAGAACAAATAGATACTTTAACATTCATAGTGGGAAATCTAACACATAATTTTCAGTTGTTGATAAAATAGAATCAATAAAGAAGAAATAAACTATTGACATGCAAAGAACATTGGCAGAATGTACATTTTTTTCAACATGCATAGAATATTTACAAAAATTGACTAGCTGAAGCAAATCTCAAAATTCTAAGGGTTCAAATCAGAATATGTTCTAGATCCACTATGGAATGAAACTAGAAATCATCTATAAAGAGATTTTTATAAATTTGTCATATATTTAAGCAAAATAGCTCTAAATAGTCCATGGGTCAAGCCAGAATTCATGTTAGAAATTAGAGGTTATTCTGTGTAAAATAATGGTGTGAAAACATACATTTGTAGACCACATTAAAATCTATGGGATGCAGTTCTTACTATGCTTAAAGGAAGATCTGTAACTGTGGTTGCAATGAGAGATGTCTGAAAATCATTGAGCTAACCATTAGCTCAAGAACTTAGAAAATAATTTCAAATTAAAGTGAAAGGAAGGAAAGAGTCAAGACAAGAATGGAAATTAATGGATAGAAAACAAATATAGAATGCCGAAAATAAATAAACCAAAAATTTCTTCTTTGAAGAATCTAATAAACTGAAAAGCCCCTGCTGAGACTGATCAAGAAAAAGAAAGGAAAAGGCAATATAATCACAGAATTGGGCATCTTTGCCACAATCCATTTTAGAACTTTTTCATTACCGAAAATGAAACCATTCTCTCTTTAGCTATCAGTCCCAATCCTTCCATCACTCTCAGCCAAAGGTAACTATGAATCTACTCTTGGCTCTAAGATATTTTATGTAAATGGAATCCTAGGATGTGAAGTATTTTGTAAAGATTATTTAACTTAGCATAATATATTCAAGGTTCATTCACACTGTAGCATGTATTACTTCATTTCTTTTATTGTCAAATAATACTACATTGTATGGATAGCTAACTATATACCACATTTTGCTTATCCATTCATCAGTTAACAGTGGAATTGTTTTTGCTTTTGACTGTTTTGAATAACAGTGGTTTCAGATATCCATGTACAAGTTAGTGTGGGCATATATTTTCAGTTTTCTTGGGTTTATAAGTAGGAGTGGAAATGCTGGCTCGTATGGTAACTCTTTTTAACAATTTTAGGAATTTCCAAAATGGTTGCACCATTTAATATTCCCACCAGCTATGGAGAAAGGTTTAAATTTATCCACATCCTCACCAGCACATTCTCTCTCTCTCTCTTTTTTAAATTATGGACATCCTAGTGGGTATGTAGTAGTTGCATTGCTGTGGTTTTGATTTGTATTTCGCTGGTAACTAGTTGCCTGAGTTTCTAATTAATTTAGACATTTTGAATATAAAATTATACTTTTAAAGTTGATAAGTAGTGCCAAACTGCTTTTCATTAGTTATACCAATTCTACTGCAGTGAAAATACACAGCACACTTGTTCATAACATTTTCATTAAAATAAAATCTTTCCAGATTTTCTGAAATTACATTTATTTTGATATCATTTTTTTGTGATATTCATTTTAAAATAACTATCATAAATTTTATCTAATTTTAGTGTGCTCATATTCTGTGTGTACTTTCCTATTTGGTCTTTGCTTTGTTTTGGAAAATGTTCTTAAAATAGCTAACATCTTAATCAGTTTATGTAACATAGGAAAATTTGGGGAGTAAATCTGCAATCTGAAATATTTTGAAAAAAACTAACATTTCACAGTCCTCATAATAACCAACCAGAGCAACCATTTTCAAAGTACTAATAGAGATTTAGAAAATTTTGCAAGTTTATATTTGGTTGTTTACATGATGTAAATTATTAGAGAAGTAGAAACTAAATGAAAGAGAACTCTTTGATTACATGAGATGTATCAATGCTTCTCCCTGAATCTAGTTGAAAATTTGATGAGAGTTTATGTTCAATGAGTGAAATGGCAGAAATTAGAAGTGGTAATTATTTTGGGGCTGTTTCTTTCATTCAGCTTCGTAGACACTTTAATTACATTTGTGGAAATAACTAGAGCTTTTTAAACATTGCCCACTGTAGATCTGGCAACATTTATTTGTATTTAAAGGAATTCTAAGACAAAATCTAGGTCTGAGCACTTTATTACTTTTTGGTTAACACAATTCTTAACCAGAAAGAACTGAAGTGCTCGGTGCCCCCCAGGCTCAGGGTGCTTGTAGGGCGCCTGGCGGATGCTGAATGCCCAGCTCCATCTCTGCCTAGACTATTTAATGTTTAAAGGTCAGAAACGCTCGTCAGACAAATGGATCACATACATCTCCAGATTTTCTTTAGGGAGATTTGTGAACCCAAAGTGGTTTATCCAAAACTACAAAATAGTTCTGAATTTATTGCCTTCTGACTATAAATTTTTCACGGGTCTCTCCTACGACCCAGTGTTGGTTATATTCTATGTCTGAAGCCAGGGGGAGAGTAGAGTAATGTAGGATGGAATAAGGGATATTATGTTCTTTTCTCTAAGCTATGTCTTTAGTTAGCAATTGATCCAAAAAAAAATAGCCATTTTTTATATTTAGATTTCCCAGATGTGCAACAGGAAAGAAGGGGGCCAGAAAACATCCAAGTTAATGTATGTAAACATCATTTTTTGGGGTACAGACATTGTGTGACACACAGAACATTTGTGTGTTAATCCCGTTTATGATTTTTTTCTCTGCTAGTGACATTAAATAAGGAAATTTGCTGAGTGTCTCTGGGTTCCTGGTGTCAAGTATTCTCCACATGAATCCTGAATTGCGGCTCTGTTTTGAATTGAATTGTGTCCTCCTAAAAGATCTGTGGAAGTCCTAACTACTAGCTATCTCAGAATGTGATTTTATTTGGAGATAGGTTTATTGCAGATATAATTAGTTAAATTAGATGAGGTCATAATGTAAGAGAGTGGGTCCTTATTCCAATATGATTATTCTTAAAAGAGCAAAACTTAGACAGTTTCACACAGACTGTGAAACACCATGGGAAGACAGATGCAGACTTCGGAGTGGTACATCTAGACTTCAAGGAGAGCCAAAAATTGCTAGGTGATAACAGTTTCTCCCTCACAGCCCTGGGAAGTAATCAACACTGCTGACACCTTGAGTTTGTATTTCTAGCCTAAAGAATGGGGAGGGAATGCATTACTATTGTTCCAAGTCACCCAATTTGCATAATAGGTACAGAAGCCATAGCAGGCCCCAGATTCTTAGCCAAACAGCTTAGTATCTTTGTTTCAATTTCATTTCTTGTAGAATAGTAATAATAATACCTGTATATTTATTCTTTTTTTTTTAAAGATTTATTTATTTATGCATATAAGCTGGGGCACAGGCCAGAGTCGTGGGGCGGCGAGAGGGCTCACCAGAGACAGAGTGGGGAGCAGAACAGACAGATCGTCAGAAATACACTGCTGAGGGGAGCAGCGGGTGATGAAGGAGAGGTCTGCCGTGCCATGTGGGACTCTCCCCGGCCGGGTGTCGAACTCCTGTCACCGCTGCCGACAACTCCATAGTGCAGCGCTTAACCGCTGAGCCACCAGGGAGGCCCTGCATATTTATTCTGAGGATCCAATGTGCTTCTAGAAAAGTTTTTATGTTTGGCTACCTAAGGTTTTTGAACAATTCCTGAGATCCTTTGTTCCCCAGCACTGCCATTGCAGCTTCAAGGAGAGTCCAAGCACTCTCACTCTGGAGCATGGGTCAGACTCACCAGAAGGGCCTGGTAAATCAAGCTGCATGGTTGCACCCCAGAGATGTTCACCCACTAGGTCAGGGGTGGTGCCTTGATAATTTGCTATTGTAACACAGTCCTGGTGATGCTGAAGGTGTGGGTCTGGGGACCACTTTTCAAGCACTATAAAAGACTTTGGGGGGGAAAGGGAAAAAAAAACTAGCCTTAGAAAGAGTCCTGAAAGGGTGGAGGCTTTGCCCATGTGCAGTAAACCTTAAATCACATTATCATAAACGGGTCCCAACCACCCACTCTAGCCCCCAGCCCTTTTCTATCTTATTGGTGACAGGTTCTTATCCTCTCTGAACTTGGAAGTTGTTTCCTTGTACACCTGGACTTGGGCTTCAATGTCTACTTACTGCTCCATCTTGAGCTTCCCTAAAATCAGATGATGGGGAACCCTCAGTGCTGTGTGTTCACAGTCTGAGCAGGTAGGGGAGTCCTCATCTCCCTTGCTTATACTGGCTGCTCTTCCACCTGTCACCTCATCTTCCTCCCCTCATGGTTCATGGCTTCACCCCTCCACACCTTCTCATCACTATTCTCTCTCAGGGGAAGACATTCCTTTTTTTACCAGATGGCCTCTCCAAGTGGCCTTTCTTCTCGTCCCTTCTGCATCCTCAGTGATGAGCCTCAGTGGGCCTTAAAAGCTCCTGCATGCCTCACACCTGCCATATATCTGGCCTCTTCCCTGTGTCCTTGGATATGTGCACACCTCCCCAGTTTATAAAAAAGCCAGTCAGGGGCCTCCGTGGTGGCAGAGGTTTTAAAGTCTCAGCACTGTCAAGCTGCTGCTAGCCACTGGTTTGTTCCCCAGCCAGGGAGCTGACCCACATGGCCCAGCAGACCTCTCCTGTCACACCTGCTGCTCCCCTCAGCAGTGTATTTCAGTAAATCCACCTGTTCTGCTCCCCATTCTTTCTCTGGTGAATCCTCTCACCCCCTGTACCTCTGGCTTGGACCCTAGTTTTTTTATGCATCAGTAAATAAAAATAAATCTTAAAAACAAAAAGCCAGTTAGATCCCATGCTGTCTCCTGACCAAAGGGCCCATTCACTCTCCTTCCTAAGACTTATCATAAGTGGGGTATGGGGACATCTATCTTTGCTCCTCCCACTCTCCCTCTTCTGCTGACCTTAGTCACATGGGACCTGTTGCCCCACTCTTACATGTGTTCCTTGACCTTATGCTTGCAGGTTGAAGTGATATTTCCATCCCACTCTACTACATCTTCAATTTTAAGGGTACCTTAAGACTTGCTGTCACCATGTCCCCCAATTCAACTCTAATTACAGGAAACGAAAAATATTTTCAAAGTATTAGTTTTAAGGAATTTCTCTTTGGCAAACTTCCTGTGACTAGACCTTGAGACAATACTGACATTTTGACAGAGTGGTATTTTAATGCTAACTTAAGTGTTTGAAATGCTGTACACACATGCTGATTTTCAATGATGCACTTGCGAAACATATAATGCAATGTTACTTTAACAAGAAAGTAAAGGAGTGCTTTATATATGATTAGTTGTCACTGAGTTCAGCTTTATGTGTGTGGGCCAGAAAAGTATCACAGAATTGCTTCTTTCATACAAAGCTTTCACAGGCTTTCTGGCTAGCTCCTATGTTTAGGGTTAACAACATGCCCTCAGACTCTCTGGTGATAATATCTATCCAGGAATAAAATAAACAAGTCAGTAGTAAGGATGTTCTAACAATGTGCACTTACATAAGGCTGTTCTCATTCCAGAGCAGGCACTTTTATCTCAGAGTCCAGTTGCTTGACATTTATTTACCAGTATTCAGCTGCCAATTCCCAGGGGCTTGAGAGGTTTATGTGCTGGCAGCCTGACACATACTAATCAAATAAACAAAAGGTTTGATTTGTAAATCAGACTGTCAATGTTTTACATGGAGAATTGACATTTGCTGAAGGACTAAATTCCTTGTCACTCAATCTGTCCTCCCTCCTAGGAGAAGGAAACCGAAGGCAATGCTTAGCAAGAACTGGAGTTGCCTAAATTTCTATATTTGAGTTTCTGGATCCCAAGCAAGTGTGAGGTTGGAATAGTTATAAGGGTTGGGGATCTGGGAGCATGAATCACTTTAAATTTATGGATTGCAAGTAACAGAAAGCATATTGACCAAATAACAAAGTGGGATTTCCAGGAACATAATCTGGGACTCTCAGAATTGATCTGGCTATCCAGGCTTGGATACAGTGAGGGCGCAGCACGTACAATTGCTGCAAACAAGCTAGTTCCAGTCTTTCTGACTCTCTGCTGTGTCCACTATTTAAAGTTTCATCAGGCTTTTAAAATATCAATTAGCCCATTGACTAATTGACCAGGTGATTATATTATCTGCTAAGAATTATAAAAGGAAAGATAAAAGCCCCATACACTCAAAGAGTTAAAAATCTAATACTCTGTATCAATATCTACAATACAGGTTGGACCAAGTTCATGGCAGAGGTGCAGCACCAAATCTTGGGGTTTCACAAAAACTTTAGGTTCAGAAGGATGGGGAAAGACTTTAAAGAAAACACACTGGAGATGGCATTGAAAATAGAAGGATTTTGCTAGGGCAGTTGGAAGTATTTTAGACTGGGAGGCAAACAGTAAAGATAGGCCCAGATAGAAGAGCTTAACTAGTAGTGTCCCCCACTCAATCCCCACCTTCTTCTCTTGTGATTGGACAAATAGGGCTTGTCTCAAAGGAGAGGAAGTTTTTGTCCCTGTGCTGGGGAGAGCAGACTATGTGGGAGAGAGAGAAATATGAGGGGTAAGATGAAAACGAGAGCTGGACATTCTCCTTCTAAGAGATTAAAAAAGCGTTGTGCTCTTTTCTGTGTATCTGTTGGTGGGAGGATAGTAGGTAATAGACCTGGAAGCAAAGAAATGAAGATGGCCTTTTCCTTGATTTTCTGTCTCTGGGAGAAGGTTTATGAGCCCTGTCTGTGCTGGGTGGGGCTACTGGTAGCAACCAACAGCACAAAGTCTTATGTTAGATATCTCCCACCCCAGAACAACTGCCCAAGCCCTGCTTGAACTTTAATACAGGACTGTCAGGGCAAGGCTGTTGTAGACTAGCACGTCAGTGACAATGACAAATCGTTCAATTTTTTTTTCCCTATTCATTCCAGTCTACATTATGAACACTGACTGGAGGCTCTGCCCTGAATTGAGGCTAGGGCTTGGGGTAGAAAAAGTAACGAGGAGTAAATCCCTTCCTTTCATTGTTTTTGTTTTCTCTTCTGTAAAATAAGAAGTTGGGATTGGATGCCTTTGTTTGGTTATGTTTCTTGACCTTTGGAAATTATACCTAATGCCTGGCGCAGATTGTCCTTGTGGCCAGAGGAAAGGTGGTGTCAGAGGCTGAAGGGCAAAACCATGAGCACTATCTCTTCCGCTCCTTGGAAAGAGGAACCCTCTGAAGGACACCAGGGATGCAGTGGCTCCGTGCAAATGAGAGGTCTGGTATTTGCCAGAAGCTTTGGCATAATGCAAGGAGAAGTAGTGCATAAATGATGCGATGGGATTACTGCTGACCATGAATTTCTTGTCCAATTAGTGAGGTGGTGCTGTGGGGGATTTCATTTAATTGGAATGTTCCTGAGCAGATCTAGGTTTATTTACCATTTTGCATTAATTTGATCTCAGGAGACGACAGGGTAGTTGAATTACAACAACCTTCTATTAAATGAAGTTCTTCCTCATTGACCTTTGATTTCCCTTCCCCTGCATTGTGCTTCAGTATTTCTCTGTAGAGCCTGTCACAGCTTCCATGCAACCAAAGAGGGCACTCAGGTTTGAAATTTTCCAGTATCTTGTGCATGCATTCCTCTGTATTCAAGTCACAATATCTATCTAGAAGAAGGGCTTCCAAGTTATTGGCCTGGAAACTCCTTGGTGTTCAAGGTCATATTCCTTGTGGAATCTCACCTGACCATCCCCCAACAACTACTACCTCAATGCCTGACAGGAGAAGGAACACTACAAATCTTGAAGGTCTTTATAGATCTTTCTTCTGCAGAAATACTGGCTTTACATGAGATCCAGGGGTATCTGTGAGAGTTAACCAGTTTTAAAAGGATTTAATGTCCTTAGAAAGCTCTTTCTCCCAAGGTAGTTCCTTTGAAATATAACAGGATAAACCTTTTAAGTTGGTGGAAAAGGAATCAGGGAAAGACAGACTTGCTTTTGTTTAATTTAGGGGTCTGTGAAGTATTCAAAATTTTAAGGAGATTCTTTTTAGAATTTTAGGACTTTCACAGCTAGAGACTAAAGCTCATGAATCTCAGGCCCTTCTACTTTGAAGAGAAATCACAGCTTCCACCAAAGCCCATCCTTCATGAAATATTCCATTGTTCAGCTTAGTGTTTATTTATTATTTTTAAAGATTTATTTATTTATACATACATACAAAAGCTGGGGTGTAGGCCAGAGTGTAAGAGGGTAGTCCTCAGGAAAGGGGAATGTTCCAGGTTCCCTGCCCCACCCAAGGGAAGGTGGAGCTCAGCAGGAGAGATAAGAAGCTGGAGAAGCAGGGAAAAAAAAAAAAAAAAAAAGGAGGAGGGAAGCAGGATGGAGAGCCAGAAGCACAAGGGGCAAGAGAGACATGTGAAGAAGCTGCATTGGCCTGGACTAATTGAGACAGATGTGGGTAAGAGACCCGTGGGGAGGTTAACAGTGGCAATGCTGATCTTGATTTTAATTTTGTTCTTTTCCTCACAGAATTGTCTGGCTATTTCTGACCCTTTTCTATGGGTCCCTACCTAAAGGTGCTTTAGATTTGTGGCAGGCTTTTGGGCCTTGCTTTTGGCCAATCCCATTTGGGTGGACTTTTGCCTACGAGGTGATGGGTAACTTTGGGTGCTTAGTTTAGAAACTATATTGTCTTTTTTGTATTATACACTAATTAAAGTTTATTTTTACTAAAAGTCTTATATGGTTTGTTTTGATGCGGTGGATGGCAGAACCTATTTCTAGCAGGCAGGTTTGGGGGTTCTGGGGTGCCCCTCTCCCTGCCCTATAACAAGAGGTGTATGTATGTGGGGGGGGAGAGGACCCACCAGAGACAGAGTGGGGAGCAGAACAGGCAGATCTACTGAAGTGCACTGCTGAGGGGAGCAGTGGGCAAGGCAGAAGTCTGCTGCACCATGGGAAGCTCCCTGGCCGGGAGGTGGAACTCCTGCTGCAGTGGCTGCCAGTAGCTTCATAGTACTGAGACTTAACCCCTTCTGCCACCAGGGAGGCCCAGCTTAGTGTTTAGATGCATGCTAAAATTTAAAAACTTCTCTAGTGCACAAACATGACTAGCATTCTGTGGTAGCCGTTTCATGCGCACGCGCATGCATATGTGTCCATGCAGGCTGTACCAAACTGTTAGAGTGCAAGAGCCATCATCCTAGCATATGATGTTCCCCTACTCATGCAGTTAGTCCAAACTCCTAAAGATTTCCTAGTGGCAGAAATCTGGGAATTACCATGATGGATCTTTTAGGTGTAAAAATGCCCTGAGTGTACCTCTCTATGGATTCAGTACAGTCACTTTAGTGGCCTCTCCTGGATGCTGATGGATCACTGGTCCCACCTATCAGCAGAACTTTTGCTTTCCCCGCCTGATCCCTTATCCTAATGTTCCTTTAGAACTGTGATCCTCTACCTCTGAGTCACATATAGGGTTGTAAACCAGTGTTATCACAATTTAAAAAATATTCCCTGTCCATCACTAGAGCTTCCTGTTCATCCTCTCCACTGTGTTAGGAAAATGCAGGGTAAGAGGTCAGGGAAAGGCCCATGAGTCACCATTCCCTCTGACCCGCAGGTCTACACACTGTTTCAGAGTCTTCATAAAAGAGAATATACTTCAAACTCCAGTGATGGTTTTTGTAAGAAAAAAAGCAGACCAACTTGTGAACATTTAATGACAACAAAATATACATGGGAGAACCTGGAGCATCTCCATAATCTGTGGGGAAGCATTTTCTCTGTCCATCAGTGAGGAAAGATCAGTTTTGCCACAGTAACAACTCCGGACTCAATGGATTACAATTACTCAGGTTTATTTTCACTCAGGTTAAATGCCCATGGAGTATCATCTAGGGACTTTATTCTGCCTCTCCTCCTTGTAACTTTGGACTCAGCCTGGGGAAAGGTTTCAAGTTCCTTTCTACACACTACTCAGTCCTAGACAAACCAGAGGTCGTGGCTACTTACCAGAACACAGCAGACACCTAGTGCTGCTCTGCTACCAATTAATCTAATTCCAGCAGAGGGTAGCTTTAGCTCAGCCATTTATAGATTGCTACATATGTAGTATTTGTGCACTTAACAGCATGCTTTTCCACATCATATTATGCTTATTTTGGATGGAAAATCCAAATCCACTATCATAAGAGAATGCTTAGTTCATATTTGGGCTTTACCGTATTTGTAAACACAGCATTATATATCTTGTTACTGTAGTAAAGTAATATCTCACTTCAATTCTATTTCTCTGATCAGTTTTAAGGTTTCTTCTTTTTAAGAAGGTAAACTGTATAAAACAAACAAATGGAAAGATTTGGTGGCTTTCCCTAACGTTAACGGTGGCTTAAGGGATATTGAAACCAGGGCAGAGAAACGTTTTCTTGTGACTAAGAGGGAGAAGACTTATTCACTATCCCAGACAATGCTGCTCCTCCTTTTCTGGCGACAAAGAGGCCGAGCTCAAAGGGCAGGACCGCCTGCAGACAGCGCCTCTTCTGCTAACTGAAAGGCTAGGAAGTCACCTGAATCGAGCCGGTGCCTGGGCTGTAAGGCTGCAGAGACCTGTCCGCAGTCCACCCGGGCACGAAGGACACTCCCTGGGCGGGAGGACGCCCTTGGCCCTCGGACCAGGCAGCTCGCGCACGGGTGCCCCGGCTCCAGGTCCCAGGGACGGGCTTCAGCGCCCAGGTAGCTCGTTCTGCAGCACCTGTCTCGCCAGCCCCGCGCCCGGGGCGGGGCTTCCCGCGTCCCCTTTAAGAAGCCGCATCACCCGGCCCTGACGTCAGGGTGTTTCTCCGCACGAGCCCGCGTCCCGCGCCTCTCCGCGCCCCCGCGCCCACAGCCCCGGCGGCGGCGGCACGACGAGCGGCGGCCCGGCGAGCGCGCCGCCCTGTTCGGCCCTCCTGGCTCGCTCTGCAGCCGCCTCCTTCTCGCACCCGCAGTTGTCCGTGCGTCCTCCCGCACCATGTCGGTGGCCGGGCTCAAGAAGCAATTCCACAAAGCCACTCAGGTAAGGCGCGTGACAGGTGCGCCGCGGGGCGGTCCCGGACAGAGCCGCGAGGGGCGCGCTCGGTGCCTGCAGCGGGCGGGGAGCGTGGGGACCCCGGCCCGCGTCCAGCCTGCCCTGACAGCGCGCCGCATCGCCCTCCCGGCCCTCCGCGGCGGCGGCCGGGGGCATCCCGGGGCAGGGAGCCCGCCAGCCGTTCCCACCCTGGCTCGGCACGGCGCTAAGGGCGCCCGCGAGTCCCCGGCGTCCCTCCTGGTCGCCCGGCGCGCCGCCCCCGCACCGACACGCGCGGGCGGGGAGAGGAACGGGGGCCGCGACTGCACCGCCGCCTCGGCACGCAGGTGCGGGGATGGCGGGGCGGGAGATTATGTAAAGTCGCCTTTTCCCCGGTGACCTTGCGGTGCCGGTGCCCACGGCAGTCCCGGGATGTGCTGGCACGAGGGGTGGCCCCCACTGAGGGTGGCTGCGGAGATGCCCGCAGTCTGCGCTCTTGGGCTGTGAGCTCTGAATCCCTCATTCCGTCGTCTGCAGGCTCCAGAGGAACGGGAGGATGGTGCTACCTTCTGGGAAGCTCATGCATTTTCATAACTTTTCCTTGGAGAACTCGGTCCTTTGAGACCAAGGCTTGACCAGTCTGAATGTCTTTAAAATTTTTCCAATGATTTTGTAGTCTTTTTATAATCAAGTCATCCTATGTTTTAAGGTATTATTTTTAGAGAGCTTTTATGGCATGGATGTGCCCTTCTTTCTCTATGGGGTTAATTAGCTGTCATTATACTAAACATAGTTAATTCAGAGTCTAGTAATTTAAACCTCTTGGGGAGCCGTTGAAGAAATTTATATATGAAAAAGATTAGAGAATACTTGTAACATGACCTATATCTTATATAATGAATATGGTTACTTTTTAAAAAAATCCTCAAACAGTTCTAGGTTAAGGGATCTTTAGCTAAGAACTTTATTGATTTCTTTAAATATGTCTCATAATTTACCATTAAAATTTTTTCCCTTAGTTTAGCTTTAATACTGCGCTCTCTCATAATTTCTTAAGGTAGTGAGGTTCCCCCCTTCGGCAGCCACATTGATAGTCCACATTATAAACCACATCCAGAAAAGGTGAGGGTTGTGTTTTATAGATTCTTGGTTAGATTATGGTGACAGATGCAGCATGAAATTCACCTCCTGTAGGCCCACGTGCTATCTCTATCACCATAAACTAGCCTTTATAGAAGTGTTTCCGCTGTCAGTTTGGGAACTCAAAGAGATTAAGATAATTTCAGTAAAAATGCTCATTAATGTAATTATTTTTGCTTTTTATATGAGCCTTTCTGATACATCTTTGACAGAAATGTTTGGAAATGTGAATGTGTTGCTGGTGTAAGTTGGAAGGCCTCTAATAAACTATATGCTTCAGATTCCTTCGTGTTCACAGCTATGTGCTTCCCATAAATTCTCAGGCGGAACTTCTTTGATGTTATTAACTTTTTAAATTTCAGATACTGTTCACTTCTTCAAAGCATACTGCAGCACCACATTTTTTTTTTTTTCAATTTGATTCTGAGACTTCCTTTGCAAATTTTGGTGCCCTAAAAGTCACTGAGGAACCTTGACTTTGGAGTAGGATAGGCTAAGGCTTTACAACCTGCCCCCCCACCCCCTTCAGCTCTCTCTGACCTTGAGCAAGTTACTTAACTTCTGAATGTGTCCTTATTATAAGGATAATATCGATTTCTTAGAATTGGTATGAAAGTGAGTTTGTAGAACACACATAAAATGTGTTCAGTGAGTGATTAAGTATACTTTCATTATTACAAAGGACTATCCCTTATACTAGTAATGAGAACTGAAGGTATTCTAGAAGCTATAATTTTTAGCTTTGATATCTTAACAAAAAATAATCAGACAGTTCTTTTTTTAGCTAAATCCTGAAGTTATATGTAGCTCTGAAGTTCGGAATAGAAAATTTGAATTGTGGTACAAAAGAACTTAGTACAGAGGAGACCTGCTTATGATGAGATAAGATCAGCATTTATCACATCAAGTTCAGATACAAATTAACTGCATCATTTTCTTCTTTTTGGTTGAAAAACCTTTCATTTTAAAGGTGGAACAAACAGGATATCTTGTACATATTTTAATAAGGCACAATATTGGAGAGCCCAAACAAAAGTTACCCTTCCTGAGCATATAGTAATGTAAAGCCAGTACTAGTATTTGCAGGTGACAGAGATGTTAGGGGAAGTAGCCATGTCCTGCTTTTAAAGCCCTTTCATCCATATACCTCCATGAAATCTGATTTCATCCACAGAGGAAGCTTTAAACCTGGAATAATTTCCTTTTGAGAATGGATATGCTGCATTATGTAGCCTGTGTTAATAAATGGAAGGTTCCCCTTCAGGCAAATATTTCTTTTTTTATAAAAGTCAGTTTTTTGCTTATGTTAATTAAGGATGATATTTGTATTAATAATGTGGTATACCTTTAGTGTTTGCTGACTGATTTGAAATCTCTGTCACAACTGTTCTTTTGGTTTAGAACTGATCATTTCTACCTTGTTGCTAAGTTATTTTCAACATCTCTGTGATTTGGGAGTGAAAAGAAGTACTTTTGCCAAATAAAATTTACAACAGGGGGAAATATTTCAGCTTAAGAATGTATTACCATAGCAAAAATTGATCATCTTTTTACTTTTATATATTTTATTACTCAGTTGCCCATAGATATACTCTATCATACAATTAGCATAAGTATGATAATTTTTCCTAACATAAATAGGGCAAATCAGTTTTATTCATATTGAAATTTCATCATAGGAAGTTCAGTACCAATTTTTTTTTCCAGTTGTTGGTTTAAATTGGCAGCAGATTGGGTAAAAATAGCTGTTTAGTTCCAATTAAAATGATGTTCTAACAAAAAAGTGTATACTTTTTCTTTTTTTTTTTTTACTCTATCAAGCATTTTATCTGGACAGGCCTTGATTTATAATAATACGGAAGTTTATTGTGGTGTAAAATGTATTAGGCCATGTGTTCTCTAGAACTGCTTGAAGTTTCACAAACTGACTGCCTTAAGCAGACACATCTATTATTTCTGGAGACTTGGGGAAGGTGTTAGTAGCAGCATGTTCCTGCTGAAGGTGCTAGGCAAGAATCTCTTCCTGTCTTCTCTCCTTGCTTCTGGTGTTTTTTTGAAATCTTTGGTTTATCTTGCTTTGAAGACACATGTTCTGATCTCTGACTTCATAGTCACATGGTGTTATCCTTGTCTGTCTATATCTAGCGTTTCCTGTTTTCTATGGATCCCAGTCATACTGGATTGGGGGCCCAACTTACACCAGTTTGACGGCATCTTAAGTAATTATATCTGCAGTGACACTGTTTCCATACAAGAAATTTTGAGGTATTGGGGGGTTAGGACTAAACATGAATTTTGGCATGGGGTGGCACATTATCAACCCATAAGAATCACAATTTGCATAAAAGAATTCATTATAGTGTTTTTCTATTTGTATTTGCTTCACCGTTTAAAAGGATAATTAAGCCTGTAAATTGAAACTTTCTATTATGTTGAATGAGATATGTTTTATTTTCACTGAGTTTGGTTAGGCTATATGCCCATTATAATCTTATGCATTTGATTAGACTATGTATTATTATAATATAGTCTGGTATGTGATTATTGTCATACACAGATGCTTCAACTGGAAAATTGAATTACGTTAGTTTTTATGCCTTTCTGTTTTAACTAATTTCTTCATGCTTTCATCACATTAGCATGCTGTATTTTATATAAATGCTTTACTCTGGAGAATGTCACATAAATTTGTTTATGCATTTGTTGATTTGGTTTAATTAAATATGTACAGTAAGTCCTCACTTAATGTTGTTGATAGGTTTTTGGAAACTGCAACTTTAAGCAAAACAATATGTAATGAAACCGGATATAATGAAACATCTTTTCAGTGAACATTGGCTGGGATTGTTTTTTCTCATCAAGTTACAATGAAAGGACATTGAACAAAATGACATTATTGGAGGGCCTTTATCTAACTGAGATTCTCAATTCCTTACTTGCCTGCTCTAAGCAGTAAAATCTGTGCTGCTTTCAAAATATCAAGTCTTGCTTATCGGTGGATCCAGATTTCTAGACCAGTATTACCCTTTGTCAGGTTCTTAATCTTGGGTCCTATGCTGGAGAGGGCCAATATGTTTTATATATATACACATATATATAGCAATTGGGAGCCAAGAGAGAGCAAGATAGTATATAAGAAAGACAGCATATAGAGGACAGATTATGAAAGAATTTCTTGGATGTAATATATAAGATATATAGAGTATATAAGATAAGATAGCGTATATAAAAGATACATAGTGTGAAGAAAAGGGATTTCCTTTTTGGTGGATACCTTTTTCCAGTTACCATAATGGAAACACTTTTTTTTTTCTCTATTTATACATACAAGCTGGGATACAGGCCAGAGGCGTGGGGCGGCGAGAGGGTTCACCAGAGACGGAGTGGGGAGCAGAACAGGCAGATCAGAAATACACTGCTGAGGGGAGCAGCGGGCGAGGCAGGAGAGGTCTGCCGCACCATGTGGGATTCTCCCCGGCTGGGCGTCGAACTCGCGTCACCGCTGCCGACAGCTCCACAGCGCAGCGCCACCGGGGAGGCCCCATAGTGGAAACACTTTTTAAGATCTAGTTTACGATAGTAGATGTGGTTGTGTTATTCTGAGTTTTCCAAGAGAGTCTGATCCTTTGGTTTAATCCAGAAGTCTTATGGGCCTTTTTTGCTCAAAACCGTTTCATCCTCTTTTTCTGTTATTTACTTCCAAGATCCAGGATAACTGGCATTCTGCCATCTCCATACATGACTTTTAATGTTGCCAAAGGAAAAGTGTGGGTCAGTTTGTCATTGAAAAGATGTCAATCTTGAGATTGTTACTTTATATACCAAAAGGGAAATTACATGGTTGGACTTTATTTAATCACAGGAGTTCTTTAAAAGCAGAGCATTTTCTCTGACTAGTACTGGAAGAGTTAAGGCAGGGAGAGTCTCTGTAATCTGGACATATTGTTGCCGTTTAATGAGGGAGGAGGCCATGTAAGAGAGAAAGAATGTACTCAGTCCCTAGAAACAGAGCGCTTCCTTAGGTGACAGTGAGCAAGGAAACAGAGACCGTAGACCCACACCCTTAAAGAAACCCCAACTGTCGTGGCTAGGAATTCTTCCTTAGAAGCTGCAGATGAGATCGTGGTGTGGCTGACACCTTGAGTTGGCCTCCTGTGACCTTGAGCAGAGAGCCCTGGCAAGTTGGCCCGGACTTCTGACATGTAGAACAGTGAGCTAGTAAATTCTGTTGTTTTAAGCGCTAAACTAGTGGTAATTTTTTACGCAACAACAGAAAACTAATCAAAAGGATAATCACTTCTGTTTATGTTCACTTAGCTGGAACTTGGCCAGATATTGGTATACCTTAGTGCAGTGGGAAGGAAGATCCTGGGAATGGTCGTCTAGTAGTATACCCAGCATGTGGAAGTTGGTGTTGTTTGAAAAGCTGGAAGATTTTGTCATCTCTTGTGTCTTTAACACCTTAATTTATATGTGTGCTCATGAGAGTATGTCAGTGTGGATGTACATGTACACACAACATACACACCACGTAAATCTTGTTTGCTGAATCAGTCTTTCAGTCTTTTCTTGTTTAGATTCAGTAGTCTTGTGATATAATTTATCTTTACAGTTTTTCTCTTACATTGTTTAGAGTTTTGGCGTTTAGATAATTTTCTCTGGTGAAAGACAAGTTTCTTTTTGTGGTCTTGAGTGAGGCTGTTAACTACTTTCTGAACAGCCTCTTTGCTTAATAGCTTGGTAGCACAGTGACACCTTTGACAACCTTGGTATAGAGAGAATGTAGACCTGTGAAGGGGGTTTTCAATTATTAATGTTCAACAAGACACTATGGATTTCTACCCGTAAAAGAAGGTTGAGTGGTTGTTTCTCGCTATGGAAGGCCAGTGCTAATAGAGACACAACAAAATGCCCTTATCTGGTATGGACACATAGGCTGCCGTATGATAATTTGAAATCATTCATTAAGTTGTTCTGAGGTTTGCAAATGCTTGTAGCACACTTTGTATTGTCTGTGATATGTTAAGTCCATGTTCTTTGGCATTATTTGTGGATCTATAGTCCTGAGTATTGTTTTAGATACAGCTGGTGAACAGTGCTAGGTATATTTTGGGAAGGGTGAAGTCTGGTAGTCTGAGATGTCTGATCCGTTGAACAGCTTGGCTGGAGAGAGAATGAGCCACAGTGCTGTGTCTGAGTGATGAAGTAAACTCAAAGATGAGGTGTTCTGTGGAATCGATTACAGAGTGGGTACAGTTTTCACCATGTCATTCTCTGCATATGCTGCTCACTGAAGTCACCTGGTGTGATACTTTATGTTGAGTTAGTACTATGCACAGATACTTTCTGGCCATAATTATATCATTCATAAAACTGCATGAGTGGCTACTTAGGGCCAAGAGGAACTGACAGTTCCTAACTTTAGCTGGGACTGTCCTCTGTCTTTGTAGACTGACATAACAAAATGCTTTCTGGAGATGTTCCTCATCAAGATTTTACTCATGTAAGTTAATATCCTGTTATCCAGAGATTCCATTCTGCTTCTTATGCTTGTGTTGTCTCCTGTTCCACTTTCTAATTAAGTTTAGTAAACATAAAATTGTTTTCCATCAAGCTTTTTTGGGTTCATTTCATCCAATACTTTCTGTGTATCTCTGGTTTCTTTGACGCTCACAAACACAAAATCTTCATTCTCCTTTTTTTTTTTAAAGATTTATTTATTTATACATACAAGCTGGGGTACAGGCCAGAGATGCGGGGTGACGAGAGGGTTCACCAGAGACAGTGGGGAGCAGAACAGGCAGATCAGAAATACACTGCTGAACAGTGCTGAACAGCGGGCGAGGCAGGAGAGGTCTGCCGCACCATGTGGGATTCTCCCCGGCTGGGCATCGAACTTATGTCGACAGCTCCACAGCGCAGCGCTCAACTGCTGTGCCACCAGGGAGACCCTGATTCATTCTCCTTTTAAAAGACGTCATTATCTTTTCCTTATTTCTAGTCCTGATTTTCCAGAGAGATACTTAAAGTGCTCATTAACCACCTCTTCTCTAAATTTCTTGTCATGAACATGGAAAGCTACTTTTTCCTCTCTCCAGCAGAAGCTGGGAAAGGTCATTATTGTTTAGAGCGTTTAGGTTGTTCAAGTATTTTGTGACTATTATGATGCTTGTAGTTCATTTTTCGAGCTCATTCAGTTATTTCTGTCTTAAAAGGTACACATTTAAAACATTTTGATTCATTTTCACCATATACCACCTAAACAGAAAGCTTATCACAAATTTTTTTTATCATTCCGTTTGTCTAAATTTGATGACTATTACTCTACTTTTATGAGGCAATGAATTATGCTGATACCATGATAAGTGTTGGTGGATTGGCTTCCTCATCGAAATATCTAAATACTTGAAAGCTGATGTCACTGTGTTTGCTAGTTGTTGCCATGAATGATTCAAATATGTTTAGACAGTCAGCTTTTGTAGGCTGTTTCCATATGGTTATGGTGGAGTAATCTGCTTCCCAAAGTTGTCATTTAGTTTTATCTTTATGACTTTTAGGCATCTGTATTCATCTTTAAATTATTGACTTGATTTTAATTTAAAAACGAATACTTTGACACATGGCAAAACCACTATCAAGTGTCATAAATAGAGGTATAGGAAATTAACACAAAAAAACCTGTTAAGCCCTGGATACACTTACTTGAGTATATCTGTGAACTTGAGGTTTATTCCATTTTTGTTATAATAGGAGATTAATAAATGTTAGACAAGAAGTGAATTTACTAACAATACACAGAGACTTTTTTTCACTAAATTACACTGATTGAAAGAAGAAAGAGCAAATGATAGCCTCATTGTCGGCGTTAATCTGTACCAACTGTATTGTTCAAAATGTGCCTCCTCCCACAGTGTGACTAAGTCCACCATCATCTTACCATCGCCCTGCCCTTAGCAGGGAATTTGATTATGTGTCCTGACAGAGAGAATCATGAGAGCACCACTGAGTCATCTGTACCTAATGTTCGGAAGGGAGGCAGTGGTATACTCCAAGAGAAGCTCTTGAAATCACTTAGAAAATGGTGAAAGACGATCTATTACTAGGCTAGGTAGAGCACGATCAATAAGAGAAACTCAGATCTCCTCTTGGTTTTCTCATTTTGAAGACCTGTGAGGCCCCAGAGAAGTCACTAATCACTTGATTTCAACTCCATGCTCCTCCAGCCAGTTCCTAAGTTCCACAGCTGAAATAATACAGACTTGGACATAAGTTTAGATTCTGACGTTTCATGCTTTGTTCTTGTTCCCCTCTGATTCACTTTCGAAGTGTAGCTCATTTTTCTAATGAGCAAATCTGATGTTGCTTCTCAGCTGAAAATCCTTTAGTGGCTCTTTATGTTGTCCAGCATAATGCCCTTGTACGTTCTGTTGAGGAATTTGAAGTATGATCTGACTAGTTTACAGATCTAGTCTCATCTCTTACAGCTCTTTTTTATATGTACTTAGCTGTTGCTTTCTAGATTTTTGTGTCTTTCCTTTATGTCACACATCTTGCCTACATTTGAGTCTTTGTACTGTGTGTTCCTTTTTGTGGAAATTGCCTTTCTGTTTTATACCTGACTTGTCACTACCCCCCTTTGAGATCTTAGCTTTGTCGTTTCTCAGGAACCTTTACACTTCTCTCATTTGGTGTGAGTAAAACACCCTTGCATGTGCAATGAAAATTTCCTGTTATGCTTTTCATAGGTTTACTGCTTGGCCCACTGCATTGTAAACAACTTTTTCCTGGTTGGTACCTTAAGGGTACCAAGGACTCTGTCCTCCATTGTGTCCCCAGTGCCTGCCCCAAAGTGTGTATTTTGTTGTTTTGTTGAATGAATACATCTTTCTTGTTTCTTTTCTATTTATCCATATTTAGATGTACTTAAAAGGGCTTGCCCTGTGTAATTTTTAATGTTTATTTCTTTTTATTTTAACTTTTTTTATTTTTATTTTTTTATTTTATTTATTTTTTTTAAAGATTTATTTATTTATGCATACAAGCTGGGGTGCAGGCCAGAGGTGTGGGGCGGCGAGAGGGTTCACCAGAGACAGAGCGGGGAGTAGAACAGGCAGATGGACAGAAACACACTGCTGAGGGGAGCAGCGGGCGAGGCAGGAGAGGTCTGCTGCGCCATGTGGGAATCTCCCCGGCCGGGCGTCGCACGCATGTCGCCGCTGCTCACAGCTCCACAGTGCAGCGCCCAACCGCTGCGCCACCAGGGAGGCCCCCTTTTTTAGATTTTTAATTGAAATTTTAATTAGACACTAAAATTGAGATTTAATTGGCATATACATATCAGTTTCAGGTGTATGACATAATTATTTGATATTTGTCTGTAGTGTGAAATGATGACATTAATAATTCTGGTAAGCATGCATCACAATATAACTTTCAAGATTTATCTTCTCAGTAAATTGCAAATATTCAGTACAATATTAACTATAGTTCTCATGCTGTACATTGCATCCCCATGATTTATTTATTTTATAACCTGAAATTTGTACTGTTTGACCTCTTTACCCATTTCACCACCCACTCACTGACTATGGCAACCATCTATCTGTTCTCAGTAACTGTGAGCTTGGTGTTTTTTTTTTTAATACAGCAAAGGAATGCGATCATATGGCATGTGTATCCATCAGAGGACATTTAGATTGTTTTCATATCTCAGCTATTACAAATAATGCTGCAGTGAATATTGGGGTACATATGTCTTTTCAAGCTAGTGATTTGTTTTCTTCAAATAAATGCCCAGAAGTAGAATTGCTAGATCATTTAGTAGTTCTCTTTTTAATTTTTTTGAAGAACATGCATTTTTGAGGAAACTTCATACTTTTTCCCATAGTGGCTATATCATTTTGCTTTCCCACCAGTAGTGTACGGGGCTTTCCTTTCTCTATAGCCTCGCCAACGTTTGTTATTTCATACCTTTTTAAAAAAAAAACAGCCATGCTGAAGGGTATGAAGTGATATCTCATTGTGGTTTTTATTTACATTCCTCTGATGATTAGTTATTTTGGGCATCTTTTCATGTACCAGTTGGCCGTCTGTATGTCTTCCCTGGAAGAATATCTGTCCATTTTCTAATCAGATTATTATTATTATTATTATTTTTTGCTGCTTAAATATTTGAGTTCCTTCCTTATTTTGGATGTTAAGCCCACATATCTATACCTGTATATATGGCTTTCAAATATTTTCTTTCAGCAGGTTGCCTTTTCATTTTTGATGATTTTCTTTGTTAGGCAAAAGCTTTTTAGTTTGCTATAGTCCTGCTTGTTTTATTTTTCCTTTTATTGTTTTTGCTTTTGGTGTCAGTTAAAAAACATTCATCACCAAGACCAATGTCAAAAACCTTATGTTTACTTCTAGGTGATTTGTGATTTTAGCTCTTATGGGTAAGTCTTTAATCCATTTTTGAATTAATTTTTTTCTGTATCTGAGGCCTCCCTGGTGGCGCAGCGGTTAAGCGCTGCACTGTGGAGCTGTCGGCAGTGCGCGATGTGAGTGCAATGCCTGGCCGGGGAGAATCCCACATGGTGCGGCAGACCTCTCCTGCCTCGCCCCCTGCTCCCCTCAGCAGTGTATTTCTGATCTGCCTGTTCTGCTCCCCACTCTGTCTCTGGTGAACCCTCTCGCTGCCCCACGCCTCTGGCCTGTACGCCAGCTTGTATGTTTAAATAAATAAATCTTTAAAAAAAAATTTTTTTTCTGTGTCATGTAATGTTTCTAACCTTGTGAAAAGTTGATTTAGAAACTAAAGCATGAACACATACAACATTGTTAATTTTTTTGTATGTATTTTTATTGTTATTTATGTCTTTTACATTTTGTATTCCCCTTGGATAACCCACCACCAATTCACCCGTGATTCATCTCCATGGTCCCTTGTGTTCTTTTCTACTCCATTTTGTGTCCTTATCCTCCCATCCCCCCCCCACCTGCTGAGTGTCTCTCCTATTTGGTTTCCTATAGTCCTGTTATAAGTGATACCATTTGACATTTTTCTCTTTCTTTCTGGCTTATTTCACTGAGTATGATCCCCTCTAATTCCATCATATCACTGCAAATTTCATGTGTTTATCTTCTTTGAATGCTGACTAGTATTCCATTGTGTATATGTACCACATCTTCTTGATCCAATCATCTATTTTTGGACATCTGGGTTGCTTCCATACCTTTGCTATTGTGAACAGTGCCGTAATGGACATACGGGTGCATGTATCCTTTCGGATTAGTGTTTTTGTGTCCTTTGGGTAGATTCCCAAAAGTGGTATTGCTGGGTTGTATGGAAGTTCCATTTTTAGCAATTTGAGGAACCACCATACAGCTTTCGAAAATAGTTGGACCAGTTCACATTCCCACCAGTAGTGTAGAAGAGTTCCTTTTTCTCCATATCCTTTCCAGCATTTGTTGTTGCCTGTATTTTTAATGTGTGCCATCCTCACAGGTGTGAGGTGGTATCTCATTGTGGTTTTGATTTGCATTTCCTTGATTATAAGTGATGTTGAACATTTTTTCATGTAACTGTTGGCCATTTGCTTTTCTTCTTTGGAGATGTGCCTTTTGAGCTCTTCTGCCCATTTTTTTGACTGGATTATTGGCTTTGTTTTTGTTGAGTTGTGTGAATTTCTTGTAAATCTTTGTTATCAGTCCTTTATTGTGTGCGAAGATCTTTTCCCATTTGGTAGGGTGTCTGTTAAGTTTTGGTTAATGTCTCTTTTGCTGTACAGAAGCTTTTTATTTTGATGCAGTCCCATCTGTTTATCTTGTCCTTCACTTCCTTCGCTTTGGGGGATGTGTCTTTCAAGATTTTACTGAGATGTATGTCGTGTAGAGTTTTGCCTACATTTTCTTCTATAAATTTTATAGTTTCAGGTCTTTACATCCAGGTCTTTTATCCATTTTGAGTTGTCTTTTGTGCAGGGTGTGAAGCAGTAGTCTAGCTTCATTTTTTTTGCATGTGGTTGTCAGTTTTCCCAGCACCATTTATTGAATAGACTGTCCTTGTTCCACTGCATTTTCTTTGCTCCTTTGTCAAAGATTAGCTGTTCATAGATATGTGGCTTTAATTCTGGGTATTCTATTCAGTTCCATTGGTCTTTGTGTTGTTTTTGTTCCAGTATCATGCTGTTTTAATTATTATGGCTTTGTAATATAGTTTGAAATCAGGGAGTGAAATTCCTCCGTTTTCTTTCTTTTTAGTCAGGAGGGCTTTAGCTATGTGAGGTTTTTTGTGGTTCCATATGAATTTCATCAGTAGTCAATCTATTTCTTTGAAGAATGTCATTGATAGCGTTGAATCTGTAAATTGCTTTTGGTAGGATTGCCATTTTGATAATGTTAATCCTTCCAATCCATGAGCAAGGGATGCCTTTCCATCTTCTTGTGTCTTCTTCTATTTCTTTCAACGGTGTTTTATAGTTTTCTTTGTATAAGTCCTTTGTTAGATTTATTCCCAGATATTTGATTTTTTTGGTTTCGATTTTGAAGGGGATGGATCTCTTAATTTCTCCTTCTTCAGATTGGGTCGTTTGCATAGAGGAATGCTACTGATTTTGTGTGTTGATTTTGTATCCTGCTACTTTACTGAACTGGTCTATAATTTTGAGTAGTTTTTCTATGGAGTTTTTAGGGTTTTGTGTATATATTATCATATCATCTGCAAGTAGAGATGGTTTAATTTCTTCTTTTCCTATTTGGATCCCTTGAATGCTTTCTCTTTGTTAAATGCCAATAATGCTCAATTTAGTCCTATGCCAGCCTTAAATGTGAATATATGTAAAAACATTTAGTAATCAGTAGGAGAAAGAAGAACATGTAAATAGAAAAATTAGAAAAGAGTACAGAAAGGTAATATATGAAAAACAGCCAGTGACCAAAATGCAAATAAAAAAATAATGGAAATCAAACAGCAATATATGATACTTTTCATTGTTTAGATTAGTATAGATTAAGATGATGGTAACATTCTGTGTTACCACGGGTAATGTATGAGTTTTCACTTGCTGGAGGGTCTATTAAATTGTTGTAATAGTGTTGGACATCAGCAGTTTTGTAATTCTGTTTTTAGGAAGCTATCTAAAAAAAGATATGTGTAAGTGTGTAAATCTTGTGTACACAGTTGTTCACTTATTATTTATTGCAGTGAAAAATTGGAAACAAATAACTATCAAATGTTGGGGTTGGGAAAGTAAGTCATGGTATGTCTGTAATATGAACTCCCTACATTCATTTTATCCTTAGGAAGTATTTATTGGTGTAGGGAAATTGTCATATTATTGCTAAGTGAAAAAAGCAAGCCATAAAACAGTTATTCAGTAGATCTAATATTGGAAATAAGGAACTATAAGAGTAGCTTACACTAAGAATATATGTGGCACTATGCTACATTGCTGTTGGTTGATTTTTGAAATTAACATTTAAATTGATTTTTCAGGTCAGTAGGCTTATGTATGAACAGTTTCTGTTTCTACATTTTCTTCCTCATCTTTGGTAAAAATATGTACACACACACACACACACTCTCTCTCTCTCTTTCTCTCATACACATATGTGTATCTACCATTAAATTTTCTTCTCATTCATCATCTTATTTCCATTCCCACTTCTTCAGATTAAATTGAAAACAAAGGTTAGAAGAATCTTATAAACCATCTGGGATTAGGAGCAAACCCAGGTTCCACCCTAGTTCTAGTACTATATATTGATATGGGTACTTGTTAGGCATTTAGCCTAAAACTATTAGAATACCTACCTCATTCTCCATAGAGCCCTGAATTAAACTGTACTCCTTGTATCTCTTCTGAATGCATGGCTATTTCTCTAAGTGTAGAAACATCATATAAGATGCTGATGACTTTCATTGGCTTTTATTTTAAATGAAGTTTTAATTTTTCCAGATGTCTATCCTTAGAAAAGTGTCATGGTTTCAGCTCTGTGATTGAGTAAAGGGAAGCTTGGACCTGTACGGTATAGAAGAGTGCTTCTGCAAGGAGCACTTGGTAATTTGGTAGAAGATGTTCAGTCTCATTCATTCTCCAGTCCTCAGGCCTGGAATCTCCTGGGTGTCTTTCACTCCTTAGCTTCTTGGCAAAAGATTTGGCAATGCTGTCTCAGCCATGAAGAGTGAAGAGAGGTGGAGATAGATTTTAAGAAGATAGGAGATAGTGTGAGTGTTCCTCTTTGAACTTTAATGCAAAATACTGTTAATAGCCTTTGGTGAACTTCTATTATGAGGGCAGAAAATGTGAAGTTTAGGATGACATAAGTGGAAAAACAGTATCTCCTTTCCACATTAAACAAAATAGAACAGAATGGAAGAACCACTACCGTGAACAGCTCAGTAATGAGATAGACCTGCCACTTTCAGCTTCCTCCCAGAGAAGACTTGTCTGGCAAGATCAACTGGTGCACAGGGACTGACTGCTGATTGGGCACAAGAGTGCCTTTATGGATGGTTTGGCTTTCTCTGGGACCTGGCACTCTTTAATGGCTTCTATGAAAAGTGCTTCAAGCTCTGAAACAAATAGGCTCTAACGTCATTTTTGGAGTAAAGCTTGTTTTTCCAGTCTCTGCAGAATCTCTTTAAATTTTGGAGCCAATATTAGTAAGTTGTGAAACAGAGTTAGAGACTTTGCCTCAAGAAAACTGTTTTTTTGCATAGGAACTGAGGGAAATATATACTAAACTGATGCTTTTATTTGCTGTAAAACTTCTGGTTTTGATTCTCTTATGTGTTTTTGGATTGCAGTCTTTAAAGATTTCATTATGTAAGTGTGTTTTTTTTTAAAGTGTGAGTTTTAAATTAAATGAGATGTAATGAAATTTTGTTGCCTATACATTCAATATTCTGTTCTCTTTAGGTGCTTCTCTGAAGAGTAGAAGGGTTTTGCAAGATACTCTTCCGTATGGGCATTACTGGTAGAAGATGAGGTTTTAGTTTGTTAGATTTATAGTTTTTTTAAAGTAGGCTATTAGAATATGCTCTAGTAAGTTACTCAGTAAAGTACTTTTATTTAAAAACTCTGTTTATACAAGATAAATTCTTTATATCAGTATGATAGATCCTCTTGTTCCTGAGTGAAGAGTTGGAATCCTAGACTTGATTTATAGAGTATGTGTAAACTGGGAAAATGTGTGTAATTCTGTTTCTGTAGATTAAGTTAATTCACTTTTACTTACATTATAATTTTGAATATGCTTTATCTTCACCTGATGCTTTCTTCAGAAGTGGTTCTGATCCCAGCCTAGCATCTCTGGTAGTGCTAAACACTGAAGCTGATACTGTGTTTCCCAAACTCAGCAGTACATTATACTTGGTTTTACCACTTGACTGTCTGAATTAGATCTGGGGAGAAAATAGATATTACTACTAAAAAAAACAAAAACAAACAAAAAACAGCTTAACCTTAGGGACTGCTATCTGAAGAGTCCTCTATTAGATAGAACATGGGGGAAAAATGTTTGAAAAATATTAAATTAAACAAAGTTAAGCATGTTTCTGTGCTGCAGGATTTTTTCAGAGCCTAACCATCATGAATTCAGAATTCTTGAAGCAGGGTTTGGTACATACAGTTTCTTAAATTTAGTTGATTAGTCAGTCTTCCTGCCTGCCTTTCTCATCCTCTCCTCTTCTTTACTTTTTTATTTTCCTTCATCTTAAAACAATTTTTTGTTATAGATTACCCATATGTAAAATAATTGTTTTCCTTCAAAAGTTCTTAAAGTTTGATTTTGTTTTTATTAAGTGGCGGTATTCCCTATATTTTGAAACAAGTCTTAGGGATTTTGAATAATCCCCACTGCCAAATAAAAGTTCTTTATTCAGTATGTCAAATAATTAAATCATCTTGATTTGATTCTGAGTATAACTACTCAGATGTTTGCTTTTTTAACATTCTCCCTCTGTCGATGAATGTGTAATGGTATGTAAACCACTTACAGTGTGTGTGTTTATTTTGCTACTCTAATTTGTAAGAAGAAGGCATATTGATATTGAACCATTTAATATCTGGGAAAATGGAGGGTGAATAATATGCCCATAGTTTTTGCAGAAATGATGGAATTATGAAAGTCTGCACCAAACTTCTTATTCTTCTTGCCAGTTGGCAGAATCTTTGCACCTAAACCAGTGCCGCGTGCTCATTGTCAGCTTTGAGGGCTAGGAAGGATGAGAAACAATGCAGGAGCATAGTAGGGATATTGAATGATGTCCCCAAAATGCTGCATGTGGTAATGGCTATAGGTGGCTCTCTTCTGCCTAAAAAGCCATTAACAAATACAGAAACTGATTCCCTCCTCATGTTAGGAATAACTTAAAAATATGTAATAGTAGGCTTTTCAGGAATGTTATGAGGATTGAGAAATGAGAATTTGAAGGTTTTTTTTTTTTTTTTGTAACACTGACAGGAGAGAAGCTTTACAATATATAATATACTTATTTTCTTAAGAGTAATAAGCCATGATGCTGTTGAGTTACAAACAAGGCAGTGCAAAAGCATTTACCCACTACACTTTGTGGTACTGATTTAATATTGTGTACATCCGGTGTATTTAATATACAGAATCTGTCTCTTCACGCTTACTAATTAATGTCCTTTAGGTGAGTGAAATTGCTCTGAACTGGAATTTCTCTGTGGAGAGATGACTTTATTCCAGTTTACACTCTCATTTTGATTTTAGAGGTTTCTTGACTATGACTTAATTCTGTGCTATGCAGTCTCACAGTTTATACCAGGGTTATTACTCATGTAGACTTTTCTGATGCCAGCCCTAGCCCTGTGAAATATGACCTTGTTGTAATGTCAGTTTTTGAATGTTGTGAAAGTTCCATACACAGTCCATTGCTCAGCAATCCCCCCACGTCCAATCTGTGACTATTGTGAAGTCTCCCAGCATTTACTCCTGCCTACGGTCAGGTCACATTTTAGTCAGAATCATCTTTTCGAAACCTTTGCCTGTCAACTTGCCACCCTTTCAATGGCTCTGGTTTGCAAAGACCAGAATCCTAAGCAGTGAACTGCAAGGGCCTGCCTGATGTGACCCTTGCTTTTCCACCTTGAGTTAGTGCCAGTATTGACCTCACATTGAACTCTGGGCATCCATCTGTGTGGAATTAAATCAACTACCTGCCAGGCTGTATGCTAAGTTCTGAGTAAAGAGAGGTGTATAAAATCCTCATTCCATGTTCTCATGGAACTGGCAGTGTAATGTGCGAGAATGACTACAAATCATGCAAATATATCATTACACATTATCTCAAGTACAACAAAGGTGGAGGTAGAATTTGATATTGGCAGTACACTCTTTGATGCTGGCATTAATATGGTGGTCATACCTGACATTGTGTGGTGGAGAGATAACATTCTCTCTGGCATGTAGAAAGGTTAAACATTGGTTGTCAGGTATAGCCTGGAAGCTCTTACTGGTAGAAGCAAGGTACTATTATTTACATGTAAAAAAAGCACATGATGGTTTCACAGACGCTTGCATATTAAATTCAGAAAGAATAGCATTGCTGATAAGTAAGTAGTTGTGTTTTACTGGCACTCAGATTTTGGAACATTTCTAGGTGCAATCGTTTTTATTGTACAAATAAAATATATGATGTGTTTCATATCATTATTTTCCTACCTAAAATTAGATTTCTGACTTTTCAGAAGTTGCCAGGTCATGGAACATCTCTCTGTGATGTAAATTTACTGAGAAGTTGAAGGTGAGAGGAAACCAATCCTTTGTGAAGTTTTAGCATTTGAAAGGAGAGCACACAGGAGTTTCCCCAAACAGGCTGATGTGGAACTCTGCAGTGAGGCACTTGTAGCTGCACCGAGTGCCCTTCTTAATGCTGGGGAGGGTTCATTTCTCATCCATTAACCCTTAATTTAAAATTACTTGTTGGAAGCCCCTTCTCTGATCTGCTAAATTGGATGAAGTTCCACTTAATCCACTTACTTTGGTTTGTTATTGTCTATTAATTTTAACCATTTAAACAAATATCTCTCTTCACTGGTCTCTAACTTCCTGAAGACAGGGATCAAGTTTCTCTTTGCTGCTTCTGGGGGTGATGATAAGGAAAAGAAACATGTATGTCGTGTCTGCCCTTTAGCTCAGCCTTATGAAAGACTGTGGTGTTGGCATCCATTGTACCAATTAAGATACTAAGGCAAAGAGAGATTAAGTGCCTTATCCAAACTAATAGCCATGTTAGTTAAGGTGGAGGTAGAATTTGATATTATTGGCAGTCCACCCTTTGATGCTGGAATGCACTTCAATCAATCATTTAGTAATTCCTTTATTCAGTCAATGTGATAGCATAGAGAGGTTGGTGTTAAATAGTGTAAGTATATTGCACAATTTGGTGTGTGATAAAGGTAGCATTTAAAATCAGAGGGGAAAAGAATGGATTATTTAGTAAATGATGTTTCAATAGTTATATTTTCATTTGGAGAATAAAACTGGGTCATTTTATCACAGCTAAAATAAATTTTAGGTGGGTGGGAAATATAAATATAAAAGAATATGAAATAGTAGAGGGAAATAAAATTCCTTTGAGCTGGAGAGATACTTTCTGAACATGATTGATATGGTGCAGAGACTATGGAATAAAGGTGGGTGAAAGGTGAGAGGAAACCAATGCTACATAAAAATGGAGAAATTCTAAGTAACAAAAACATTATGGGATTAACATGACTAATGTGATTCAGATATGCGGCATACAGCTAAACAATATATGGGCAAAACCCAGTGTTGACAAGGGTTTGGGACCAAAGGTTTCTTTCCCATCCTTCCGGTTGCTCCTTTTTGGGAGCTGGATAGGCAGTGTGTGTCAGTATGTATATCCCTTTGACTAAGGCACATCTTGGATTTTAGCACAAATAAAAAACTGGAGACAGGGCCTCCCTGGTGGCGCAGCGGTTAAGCGGAGCTGTCGGCAGCAGTGACACGAGTTTGACACCAGGCCAGGGAGATTCCCACATGGTGTGGCAGACCTCTCCTGCTGTGCTCACTGCTCTGCTCAGCAGTGTATTTCCATCAGTCTGCCTGTTCTGCTCCCCACTCTGTTTCTGGTGAACCTTCTCGCCACCCCACACCTCTGGTCTGTACCCCAGCTTGTATGCATAAATAAATAAATCTTAAAAAACAAAACTGGAGACAGGTGCAAAGATATATGTTAAAATTTTGTAACTGAATATTAGTGATAATGTCCTATGTTCTTCAGCCTTTAAAGACAGTATAACTGGGAAACAGGAAGGAAAAACCCATCAAACAGCACAGAGAGGTATATAATGTTGATGGGGGAATTTCAAATAAACCACCTACACACACCTGCCTCCCTTGGAGATAAACAGCATAGCTGGTTAGTGGTACAGTCTCACACTGCAGTTCTTTTTGGCCATTAAAAATGATGTAATCTGTGTCTGTTCACAAGGATCCCTGTCCTTGTCGGGGGGAGGGCAAATTTTATCAAGGCACGTGTAGCCTGGACCTGTAAGTAAAATTGTGGGCATAGCATGGACCTGTAAGTAAAATTGTGGGCATGTCCCATGTCCCAACAAGTGACTGTATAGAGGCAAGGAACAGGGTTCACAGTGTTAATAATTGTCCCTACTGTGAGCTTTGTTTTTTATTAAAATCTTTTGCATGTTGCATCTTTAAAGAAATACAGTGAGCATTTTATAGCTTTGAAAATAAAAAAAAAAAAACCTAGGAAATGAAAATAAATAAGATTGTATCTAGCTAAACAGGTTTTTTTAACCTTATGAAATAAAGAGATATTTTGCTATCCAAATTTTGTAAGCATTTACATTCTTATAAATCTTATACCTTGCTCCTATAAATGCGGCCCTCATTTTTTACCTCCATAACCACTGTATTAGGGATGTTTGACGTATTCAAGATATTGAACAGAAGGTCAAAAACAAAAAAGGAAATGGGGTTCAGAAGCATTTTCATTAAAATTTCATGAATACTGGAGTTTATTCAACAGACAAAGCCTTCCTGGATGAACTAGATCAATGTTTAATAGAAGCACAGCCTGTTAAACATCAGTGTTCTCAAACTCTTATGATTTTAATTAAATATCCTATGTTCTTCAGCCTTTAAAGACAGTATAACTGGGAAACAGGAAGGAAAAACCCATCAAACAACAGAGAGAGGAGTATAGTGTTGATGGGGGAATTTCAAATAAGCCACCTACACTCACCTCCCTTAGAGATAACGTTAAACAGCACAGCTGGGTTCAAATTCTGATCTTTCCTAAGTCAGATCTTCAGAGAACAGTTTAATAAAGCATTAATTATGTAGCAGCCCTACATACACTGTAGACAGGGATAATCTAGCTGCATAATTTTGCTAATGATACATCTATACAATGCTATTTCTATGCTATTGTAATGTATCTCTTCTTAGTTCCCTGTGTACTGATTTGAGAACTACAAATGGCATTCGGTATTCAGCACTCTATCTGGTTCTGCGAATATCTCTATTTTGGATTTTGCAGGAAACGGATTTTAAAGATTGGTTCATGATTATCTGCAATGTGGATACACATTTCACTTTTATAAAGCTCTTTACCCATTTTCCTGGAAAAGGAATTATTGGAAGCAGAGCAGAGGGAAGAAAGGGATAAATTGTCCATGTATGTGAAAAAGGCAGCATAAATTTTGGGATTTAGGGTTTAGGATATGAAGATTGTAATATGTTGTTGGAGCTGCAGTAGGTAATGGAGCTCTATACATTTTTCCTGCATTTTTTCCCCTTTGTCATTAGCCCTGTGATGAGTGACCACTGTGATTTTTCTTAATAATTGTGTTCCTCAGGACTTTCGTATATAAGCACACACAAGCTTTTCCTCCATGCCTCATGCTTGTTTTCTCCGGCATCGCACTGCTCAGCATCTTCAGCCAGCAGTGCAGGTCTTGTTGGTCTGGGTATTCCTGTCATGCGCAATCCTTTCTTTTCAGTTGTTGAAGCTCGTTTTGTCATCTGATACTTTAATCTGAACCAGTATTTTACCAAAGGACATACATAGCAAAATGGGTGAAAAGTGGAAAATTACACACAGGGCTTAATGCTCAGAGGAGATTTATTCTTAGACTTAGCAGCAGCTTGCTGCTTTCCATGAAATATTCGAGTATAATTAGTGGCTCATGTTTCCCTCTTCGGTGTTCTTTTTTTCTGAAAGGAAGAAATGTTGGTTTTAACTCTGTGTGTTTGTGTGTGTAAGGGTATATGGTTATTTTGTTTAATGTCTATACATCTTGTAAAGTATCTTTTTTAGTTGGTACAGAGATCAATTCTTCCCACATAAGGTTCTTGGAATGTGAAATTGTGTATTTAAATAAACATTAACAGCAATTATGTTCTCTTTTTTTAATTTTAGGGATAGAGGAGGAAGTCAGTGAGTGATTAAACTGCCTTGTTAATTTTCAAATTTTCTGGAATGCTTAAGTAGAACAAGAAGTAATTTTTAAGATAATATCGAGTGTTACAATTTATTCCCCTCAGAAGGTGAAATTTGGTCATTGGAGGAAAATATCTTATTGTGGGTTTGATTCTGTAAAATAATTATAAGTACTTCTAGTTCTAATAGTTATGAAAGAGAAATGATCAATGATCAGTGTTAGGAATCATGAATCACATTTGTATTGGGGATCTTACAGATCCTTTCACATATGGGTGCTGAGACCTCACCATTTCAGGCACATTATAGAAAGCCTTCTGGTTTAACTGCATGTAACCTAAAGCTTATTTCCCAGAGTGTGTCTCTACCTTTTGAAATCCAAAATGGCGTTCTTTTTATTTTTATAAAGTGCTAAAAAAACTGAAGAGCTCTGTTTATTGGACAGTCTGATATAAAAGAGGAAAAGACTTGCTCCTGGATTCAAGGCAGGATGTTCTTGGCAGGATAGCTCAAGGAAGACATGCTATTAGCCCATGGGGCCATGATTTGAAATGGGGCTGCTGGGCTCCCCATTTATTTTGAGCTTGCTTGCAGTAACCTTAGAATTTGTTTTCAGTGCAGAATCTAAACAAGCCATCTGTCTTACCTTCCCCCTGCCTCAGGCTTGCTTGTTCAGGCTTTCAGCCCATTCAGTTCTTTAGAAGTATTTAACCTGTTTCCTCCAGCTCTGTGTCACATGTAGGGACCTTTCTGTTATTTCTTACTTCAGTAACCCACTCAGAGAGGAGTATCTGTTTGTTTTGTTTAGTTTTTTTTTTTTTGCACAAAATGTCATTTTAATTAGTAAATCTGTGGATTTATCACCCAAAATTATCTCTGATTTGCTGCATTTTAGTCAAAACATTTTTAGCTTTTACTTCTTTCTTTCCAGGTGTTTTGTAGTATATTCTACTGTGGAGGTCACTAGCCGCCTTATCACTTTCACCTCTGCCTCCAGTAGTTCTGCAGATCTGATGCTTTCTAGTGGAGCCTGGACTCCTCATAGGGAGTGACTGGTACCTTAAGACCTAGCAGCAGTGTAAAAATAACTAAAATATTATTGATTGGGAAAAATAGGCTTACAAGAAAATGGAAACTAGGCAATTGATTGTCATAGTTTCCTCTTTATTCCATCTTAGAGGCAAATGGAGTGGGGAAAGGTGGGAAGCAACTGTACCAGAATGGGAAAAAAAAATATTTTAAGAATAATATAGAACTTCTACTACTGAATCATTTTTTTTGAATGTTTGAACAAACTGTATGGTGATTAAAAGAAATCCTACAGTTATTCTAGAAATTGATGTGCTGTCAAAATAAAAACTCCACCTTAAATCCCCTGCAAAGTGCTTTCAAATCTTTCTCATTTTGGTGCTTTTGGGGGACTATTTTCCCTAGGCAGCATGTATTTATTTTCTTCAGTCATAAGTAAGGAGCAAGATTACCTAAGGGAGCCTGGAGCCAGCAGCAGAGTGGTGCTGTATATGACTCCGGTTCCTGTGATATTCCAGCATCTCTGGACCTGTGCTTACAGAGGCCAGCTCAATTAAGGAAGGGCAGAGTCCTGATTTATTCACAAGAAATCTCCTCTTAAGTTCAAAAAAAAAATCGTAAACATAAAGTGAATCTGTTTGCTTCACTAAAAAAACCTAGTTATTTGTACACCCATCTTCAAAGCAGCCTTAGTCACAACAGCCAAAAGGTAAAAGCAGAATAAGTGTCTGTGAATGGAAGACATGAAGTGATGAATGGATGTATAAACAAAACGTTGTACCTACATACAGTGGAATATTACTTGGCCTCCAGAGGAAGAAGTTCCTGTCATATGCTGCAGTGATGAACCTTGAAGACATTATGCAAAACAAAATAAGATATTCACAAAAAGGGAAATACTGTAGGTTCTTACTTAGAGGTATCTAGAGTAGTCATGTTCATAGAAACAGCAAGTAGAATGGTGCTAGCCAGGGACTGGAAGGAGCAGGAATGGGAAGTTAGTGTTTAATGGGTACAGAATGTCAGTTGGAGAGGATAAAGAGAGTTCTGTATGTGGATGTTAGTGATGGTTGTACAGTGTGAATGTACTTAATACCTTTGAAGTGTACACCTGTAAGTGGGAAAAATTTGTTATGTATATTTTATCACAATTAAAGACTTTTGTTTTTGTTTTTCATTTCCAGTCATAGTAGGGTATAGCTCGCCTAGTCCTTTCATTAGTACTGGGAATGATATAGTGAACAAAACTATTGGCTAGAAAGGGTCTTAGATAGCATCTACTCCATCACGCTTCATTTCAAAGGTGAGAGAACTGGGGGAGTTCAACACTCTGCAGTGAGTAGATGATAGTTCTAGCCCAGCAACTCCTTTGTGGTGAGGACACCAGCCAACATTGCAATCATACCATGTGGGTATATCTTTGTATTTACTGTATTACAATTGTTCACATGTAAGTGAACATTGGCATATATGTGTGTGTATGTATATATACACATAGCATATATATCTATATCTATACATGCTATACACACATATGTTAACCACATCATTTTATCTGCTCTAAAATTTCTACACTTGATCACATAGTAACTTTTTCTAATGGCTTATTCTTTTTTCAAGCAGTATAATTCATTGCTTTTCAATCCTCTGGGTTAGCCTGTCTTGAGTGAATTTTAGAAAAAATGGTTAAGCTCTTCTCCCTAGGCCAATTAAACCAGTAACTTCCCAGGTTATGCATGCAGCCAGGCCTGAGAGCCATTAGCCTACCATTTCTTGAATCACACTAGACATACCTTTTAAATGATGTTCAGTATACTAGTCTTCTTGCTTTCCTGCTCTAAGGCTGTGTCAGTTGGATCTCTTTAACATTCTGAGAAGATTGAGCTATGAAACAAGAAATTAAAATCACTGAAGTGCTGTTCTCAGTAAATGCTGAAAACAAAAATACAAGAACTGCTTACTTATGAGCTATGTTACTGCACAAGAAAAAGTCTGTAGTATCTTCAAGAAATATGCTAAGAATAATCAAGAAATTGAATTTCTTCAAAATATAAATTTCTTTTGATCCCTTAAAATATTAAGGTCAGTTTAAGAAGTTTATATCACATTTAATTGATATTCTCTAGTGAGGCGACAGCTTGATATTCTCTCCAACAGAATACCTAACAATTTTTGTTTGAAATTTTCCTCTTTTTGAATTAGAATAAATGGGGAATTTAGAGGTAGATGTTCTATGTTCTGTGATGCTGAAATCTGCATAACCAATAAATAAAATTATGAAATGCAAGATGTGTCTTGATGGCTTCTTGTCTGGCAGTGAAATGTCTATTTAGAAATAGAGCGTTGGCAGCTGGAGCAAGTTCTTACTGTGATTTCCTATGAAATCATGTGGGAGAGGGGAGCACCCCACAAACACAGTGCTTTGGAAGAGCATGTTGACTAGCTGCTATTTTTTCTTTCTCTCTTCTATAGGGTCTGATTCAGAGGCAGAAGTTTGTGTGTCCAGGAAAAGGATTACTTAAATATGGGTGCTTAATACAGTGACATGTTTAACTGAACATTTAAGTAAAATCAATCATATTAAGGCCTTTTCCAAGGCAGTTTTTTACATGCTCACTATTCATAGTCTAAATATACTTAAATCCTATTTGAGGATGTGGAATTGTATTTTTGACCTTTTCTTAAAATTTTAAATGGCTAGCATTTCAGTGGGCTTCTAAAACTTGTGTATTGTGATTGTTTTTGTTTCGGTCCATAGAAGAATTGCCTTTATCGACATTACATGATAATAATTGTGTGAAGCTTGGTGCCATCACAGACTGTTCAAACTTATGTGTTAAGGACAGTTCATGTCATAATTTACTCAGTGCTTTTCTGTTCCAAATGTTTGTCCTGAGTGTTGAATGTACAGTGATGAGAAATTGCCCAGATTAAAGTCAAATTTTTTCTTTCCATTTAGTTCATCTGTTAAAGTTAAAATGATTGGGGAACTGACTTGCACTTGTATTTAATTAATTGAAGAAACTAGATATTTGGAAGTAATTTTTTTTTTCTGCATTAAGAATTTGCCAGCAGTTCTCTTTATATTCAAATCTTATTGTAGAAATGTGGCAATGGAAATCTTAATAACAGGTTTGGTTCTTTCTCACCCATATAGGTTGGAAGTGACAAGTATTTTCACTTTGACTCACTTTCTCAAATGAAGTGACAGTTTGTTGATGGATGAAGCACAGTGATATTTTAAGCTGTACTAACATTCCCTAGACAAAGTATTGTCTGGAAGAGCCCTGAAGTTTGAGAGTTACACATATTTTCATGGTTCTTCACTGTCTCTTCCTGCATAGACATTTCCAGAAAGTGATTAAAATCACTCAAGGCTCAAATCAAGGGAGTCGTCAGTGGGATTTGAGGTGGAAATTATGTGGGGGAGAAACATGAATTATTTTCAGTAACATACTAGTGTTAATACAACTTAGCCTGTACCTTTTTAGTTCTAGAAATGTAAGACAGTTAAAATTTCATGGAAATAACTACATTTCTCTTAATTCATAATAAATTTTAAAATACGGTGTTTTAGTAAAGCAGCTCTGTTTTGGTGGATGAAGCTCAAGAGACCAGCTGCCACATATAGGTGATCTGTTCTTTTGCTCTTCTCCACGCTAGTAAACTGAGCCCAGCACCTGCTGCTTCTGCACTGGGGACACAGGGCATGCAGAGCTGATGAGGGCATGGTCCTTGCCTTCAGTGGGCTTCTGTCCAGCAGGTGACAGGTTAGTAACCAATATTACTAAGCCCAGCAAGTATAGTTATTTATGTAGTTATTTACCTGTGGCATCTCTATTCATAGGTGTGACAGTGGACATACAAAGATGTAATAGCTTGTTCAAAATCACAGTTTCTAATAGGGAAAATCAGAGTTTAAACTCAGGTAATCGAGATTGTATAGCCTTTCGAACAAGTGGTTTAAGTGTGATTTTTCTGAGATTTTGCAAACATGGATTGGAATTGAAGAGAAAGGGCAAAGATATTTAACCTATGTTAAGCAGAGCCATTGAACACTTTCAGAATCACGTTTTCTACCTGTAAAATCCTGACAAATATTGGGGTTACAAATCATATTTATAGAAGCCTGGCAGGTGCGGCTGTGGTGCACTGAGGAGCCTCCTGCAGGGCTGCCTCTGGCCTTCTGTAGTCGGTGGGAAGGTGAGCCCCGGAGGGCTGGCTTTTAGAAGGGCAACTAAAAAGATTTAGAAAACATTTATGGGTCATAAAAAATACATCATTTGGTCAGTGTCAAATTTGTGAGTCTCTAATTTGCAACCCTGGACAATGTACTTGAAAGGGGTTTGGGAACAATTTTTGAGAATGTGGAAAAAGCACTTTGATCTGTAAAAGAAAGTTATAGCCCACATTACAGAACCATAGCTGAGCTCTGTAAGACTGCCTCTTGAGGAGGGCATGGACTCCCCAGCCCAGCCCTGCCTGGACTCACATTGGGGGAGTAGAGGAGGGGAGGGCAAGAGGCTCCTGGTAGCCACAGCGTGATGATGCACTGCCCCTGTGCCTCTCATGGATTTCTTTTGCTGCCTTGAGAGCTCCAGGCTGTTAACAGATGCACTTTCTATTTTTCTGGATTTTGATACTGGATTTATTAATGTGGTCGTCAAGAACAGAACCTGTGATATCTCTGTGATATGCCTGTACTGACATGAGCTAGTCTTTTGTTTGTACCTCCCTCCACTTGATCTGCATTCAGAAAACCCTGGTTAGGTGATTCCAGCTCTCCAAGGAGACAACGGGTCTCACTACTTGTTTGCCTTAGAACATACATAGTCAAAGCTCCATGCGTGACCTGGCTTAATTGAAGAGGTCCTCAGAAATAACATTCCTTTTTACCTAAACATTTGAATTTTAGATCATTAATTTCTTCTAGAGCACTTGGAAAGAATTAGGTTCAGAAACTCCTGGAAACTTAGGTCACATAACTGTGGGATGAATAGAATTGGCCTTTCTCCATCATAAAATTGGAAGTAGAAGATCCTACCTTAACTTAGAAGCATTTGTGTTATTAAGAATATAATGCACCTGGGTCTTCCTGGTGGCGCAATGGGTTAAGTCTCAGCCTATGAAGCTGTCCACAGTCACTGCAGCATGAGTTCGATCCCAGCCCAGGGAGATTCCCACATGGCGCAGCAGACCTCTCCTGGCTCACCTGCTGCTCCCCTCATCAGTGTACTTCAGTTGATCTGCCTGTTCTGCTCCCCACTCTGTCTCTGGTGAATCCTCTCACCACCCCACACCTCTGGCCTGCACCCTAGTTCTTGTATGCATAAATAAATAAACCCTTTAAAAAAGAATATAATGCACCTATATTAGTGAAAATTTATTCTCTGCTAATATCTTAAGGGAAACCTATTGTATTGGCTATCAGTACATGGGTATCTCAAGACTGGTCACACATTGTAGTTGCCTGGACCTCTTACCCCACACTCATGAAACTGGGATGTGGGATTCGGGCATTGGTTTGACCAGCAGTACAGAACAGAGCAAACACATGAAAACTCCCTGGGTGATTTTAGTAACTGGGTAATGAAGAAATAATGTCAAATTGTACTAACTTGAAGGTGTCAGTAATTCAAATTTCCCAAATAGCTCTAAATTATTGAGAACATGAATATAGTAGTACCTTTCATAATTAGGGAGAGCAGTTAGTGAATTTCCTAATGTAGAATGGTTGCCCTTGATATAATTTCTTATTTTTCTTAACCAAAAAGAGATGATATGAGCAAAAATAGTCACATTATAATTTGCCTTTTATACTTCTGGTTTTCTTAGAGAATCCATATTGTGTCCAAATGTCAAAAGAGAAATTTCCCATTAAAACATTGTTCTTGCTCAAACCTAAATAGATGTTACCATGGAAATGTTTCATGGAATGTCTTCCAATAGAAATTTGGCCCAGCAACTACTAGGAACCCATATTTTGGTATTAGAGTTTCTTTAGCATTCTGTAAATAATGTTTCTGATTCAAAAGGACCTTCAAACAGGCATCTCTAACAAAAGCACTTTCTGATGCAAGTGTACTGCTCAAGTATTTGCTAAGTTAGGGTGGAGCCTTTGTTACAACTCAGTTGAATTTTTCCTGAGTTGGTCAGTGTGTTACAGTATCATCTGTCTGCAATTTAAACTCTGAGAGTCTGGATTTGATTTGAGGCCCCACCTGATTCTAGCTGTGCAACCATGGGAAAGTTTCACCTTCTCATAATTCAGGGTAATACAAGGATTAAATACCAAAATGCACATAAGAAGCTGGCATACAGCAAGTGATAGTTTCCTTTCTCTCCATCCTTCTAATTTGTCATTTGATTTGTGGAAATGATAACAAATGGGCTTTCTGAATTCAGTGCTAAGTGTGAGCAGGGTGCTCTTTTTTTTTTTAAATATATATTTTTATTGTTATTTATGTCTTTTACATTTTGTATTCCCCTTGGGTAGCCCACCACCAATTCACCCGTGATCCATCTCCATGGTCCCTTGT
>PVIJ01002231.1:0-81180 GCA_004024925.1 Scalopus aquaticus | reverse complement strand
CACATCTTCTGGATCCAATCATCTATTTTTGGACATCTGGGTTGCTACCAGGGTGCTCTTACTCTATGATAGTATGTCTATGACAGGCATCTGCTGGGACATTAAGGGAATTAAAGGTGGGGTTAAAGGCCTGTTTCTCTTCTCAAGGAGTTTATGATTTAGGATGAAAGCAGGTGTTTGTTAGATTGGTTTAATTGGTTGATAGATTTGTAATAACTGCGATGATTGTTTAATGGAGGTGAGTGAATGCTGCATTGGAAATTGAGAACTTTGGAAAAATGTTCAGTTAAAATATATACTTAAAAAACCAAGGTGTAAGCATCTTGACAAATCTAGATAAAGCCTAGATTTTTTAGGCTTTAGATTTTTTAGGGGGGGAGTACAAGTTTCACACGAATTTTTAAAGAAAAGTCATTTTAAGAACTCTGGTAAATTTTTTTTTTAGATTTATTTATGCATACAATGCTGGGGTGCAGGCCAGAGGTGTGGGGTGATGAGAGGGTTCACTAGAGACAGAGTGGGGAGCAGAACAGGCATATTGATGGAAATACACTGCTGAGGGGAGCAGCGAGTGAGGCAGGAGAGGTCTGCTGTGCCATGTGGGAATCTCCCTGGCTGGGCCTGCCATGGAACTCACTCTGCCCTGCAGGCAGCTCCACAGCACTGCTCTTAACCCTTTGTACCACCAGGGAGACCCCAACTCTGGTAAATTTTCAAAAGTTTTGTTTTTGTTTTTAAATTAGGCTTAAATTGTCTCTTCCTATAAATTTATTTGCTGACTTACAGGTAGAATTGTAATAAGCATAAAACAATGGTTCCTCAAAATGAGGCCTGCTCATATGTTACAGGAACACTTTTTTAAATGAATATGTTATATTTAGTTATCTCATTCTTTAGTTTGTAGGCTCCTCACACCGAAGTTATTACAGTTAAAAATGTATTGCCTGAATACACAGAAGATGATTAATATGCCAGTACTACAGCAGTAGCACTTACTTGGAAAGCAAGCCTGCAACCCCTCTATATGTAGCAAAGTTCCAGTGCTCAGTGATGGGGCTGCCTCTTGTGGGCTTTTTTTTTCCCTCATCTCTTTTCAGTGAAGGGTTTTTTTTTTTTTTTTGTCTTTTTCAATTGGTAATTAACTTTTTTCTGTTTCTCTAAGACTATACGTATTCATATATATATATTATATATATATATATAAAAGATAATAGCTTATGTTTTGGGGGGCCATTGTGTAGATATACAATAAATACAAGCTTGCAAATAGGAAAACATTTTATTGGTCTTTGTTTCATGAAGTTTAACAACTATTTTACTGTAAGAAAATACACATGTAGAATAACTAGCAGTTCCAAGCCTGTCTTTGTAATAAGTGGATGAGTAGCTTTTTTCAAATATTCTAAACTTGTTTTGATGGTGTATTTTTAAGATATACACCATAAATTCTGCATTTCTTGAATGTATTCATGATTGTGAAAGTAACTCCAAGATTAATTTTATGGGGTACATATTTTATATGCAATAGATACATGTTTTGGATTCTTTTTTTTCATCATTTGTTTTGGTTGAAATTGTTCATGAAAACAAAAATACATTTTACAGTGAAATAAATTTTCTCTTTTCCTCAGGGTACTACAGTTTAATAGAAAGAAAGCTCATTTAGAACTTTATTGGCTTTAGTTCCTTCTGGCTACAGCATAATCGGAGACTTTGAAACACTTCCATGTCATACAGAAGTGTGCTTGAGATGTGCGTGAATTGAGTATGGGATTGATATCTGAGGCTCCACGATTGGTAACTGAAGCTCCCCATTATTAAGTTCATGATCTTACACTCTCACAGGTAGCTGGTATATGCTTAAGACAGACTACAGATTTCACTGCCTCTTAGAACATGTCTGGATAACTTTGGTAGCTGAAGTTTCCCTTCTCTGGAAACTGACCTTTGCTAAATCCTGTTAGAAGAGGCTAAGAGGATTAGTACCTTGGCTTCTATCTGTAGTACTGAAGGAGGTAGCCAAAATTGCTAGTCTTTGGAGTCTGCCCATCTTGTCATTTGTGTCCATCAGGGAATGAAAGGACAACTTGCCTAGCTCAACATTCTACCACCAGTGTACAATTATATAATATTTGATGATATTTTTAAGGCTTTATTTATGCATACAAGCTGGGGTACAGACCAGAGATGTGGGGCGGCGAGAGGGTTCACCAGAGGCAGAGTGGGGAGCAGAACAGGCAGATCGATGGAAATACACAGCTGAGGGGAGCAGCGGGCGAGACAGGAGAGGTCTGCTGCGCCATGTGGGAATTTCCCTGGCTGAGTGTCGAACTCGCATCGCCACTGCTGACAGCTCCACAGTGTAGTGCCTAATCGCTGCACCACCGGGGAGGCCCAATATTTGATGATTTTTTAAGCTCTTTTTGCATGATTACAATGGTAACAATTCTGTGAAGTCATTGGCTAGCATTATTGGGTCCGGTTGTACAAAGGAGAGATTTATCTCAGAAGAGGAAGTGCCTGATGGACAGTTTCATAGCAGTAGTGCTGACTTGGACAGCAAGCCTGTGACTTGTCTGTGTGTAGGGAGTTCTGGTGCTCTGTTGCTGCTTGTCTTCTCTCTGTGGTCTGTGCATGGGAGGGGCAGGAAGATAAAGCCCTTCCTGGGATATTCCTGGTGGGATTTGTCCTGGATTTGTAGCAGTGGCCCTTGTCAATGCTTATTACTTTAGGATATTGAGTCCATACATGTTGCAGGACATTTGAGGTATGAGATAGACACACATCTCTCAACCTTACCATGTGTGAGATCTTGCTAGAAATGCAGGATCTCAGGCCCCACCCCAGACTTAAGGAGTCGTCATCTGCCCTGTAACAAGGTCCACAATTGATTCTTATGTACATAAAGTTGATAAGCACAGCACTGAGTATAAGGTGAAGGGTGTGTGTTGTGTGTGTGACTCAAAGGACACATTTCACTGGTGTCTTTTTGTAAATGTGAAAGCATGTCATTTTACTTTTTTAAAATAACAAATTTAATGAGATAAGTAACAGAACATGTAATTCAGTTATTTAAAGTGTGCAACTGAATGGTTTTTAGGATATTCATAGACTTTTAATTTTAGAACATTTTTATCACCTAAAAAGACTGTCTATACCCAATGCATGCACTGCCATTTCCTCCCAACACATGCACTCTTTCTTGAAGCCCTTGGCGATCACTAATGTACTTCTGCCTTTATTGATTGGCCAATTCTGTACATTTCATATAGGAAAGACTTCAGTGCAATAGGTGCTGCTTTGTATCTGAATCTTCTCACTTAGCATGTTTTCAAACTTCATCCATGTTGTACCATATCAGTTCTTCTTGAAAAGACACTGTCTTTTCACTTGCTTATTTTGGATAAGAATAAGAAGATGCTGCCTATTTTTCTTAGACTTGATAAAATTGAGACAGTCTATTTATAGAAAAGCGAAGAGTCAACAAAAGTTTCTTAGTACCATCTTTTCTTTTGTAATGCCACAAGCTCTAGGATCTGAGAACTTGGTGACAGTGAAATACTAAGATCTTTGTTACATGCTTTCAACTGAAGAAACAATACATTAGTATTTTCCATTTTCTTTCCAAGTGAAGTTTTGATCCCTTAATTTTCAACTACCTTTTCCATAAAAGCAGTGGTATGTCATCCATGCTCTACTGTCTTTTTATATTTTGCCTGTCTTTACAAAATATCCAGCTGATGTTGGTGAAAATTAAAATGACAAAATATTGTGTTCAGATAAATAACAACAATGGTTATATTTTTGGCAAGAAACCACACAATTGTCCCTCCCCCGAGCAGTCTGTTCCCTACAGTTTTGAATGTTGGGAAATTTTATGCTCCCAAGAGGAGATAGCATTCTTTCCCTTGTTATCTGAGCTAAGCTCTGAAATTTTTATTTGTCAAATAAGGACAAATTTGTTTTCCTTTAGATATTTAGAATTTTTGTAAAGATTTGTCATGCAGAATCCCTGCATGACAGATGGGGAAAATCATGACTTGGTTCTTGGGCATTGCAATGATCACTTCATAATGCTTGTCATGTGTGGTGAGGAGAACAAGAGAGGCAGCAAGATGCTTTATACCAACACAGAAATCTTTTTAGGATTTCACTGCTCTGCTGGTGTTATCAGCCATTTGGAAATTCTTATTTTGGTTTATCAACATGAAAAGCTTTCCCTTTCCCGCTTCTTTCCTCCTTGACTAGGCTCATCTTATTGCCACTAAATTACCAGAGCCTTATTTGGCCTGGTGCCTGGTAAATCAAATGACTGCTGACAATACCGCGGATCTTGTGTGGTCACTTTCTAAAGGATTTTGTATTTCCTTTATACTCATGTCTCCCTCTTTGGTGGGTAGACTCAATTATTTGGCTCTGTTTGAGAAGACTCTGGGCAAAATGCCATTTATTTATTTATTTTCAATTTTTGGGAATATGCTTTCTTAACAAATTTCTTTGGAATATAAGATTCTTTCTTTAACCTGACTACTATTTTTCTAGGGAATACAAAGGGCAGATCATTCTCAGAAAATCACAAAGATTCTGTTTGTCCTCAGAGTCCTGACAGTTACTGTGTGCATGTGCATCTGTGTGTGGAATGCTGAATATGCATGGTTTCCCAGAAGAGGGAAAAAAATTAAAATCCTTGTCCCTTTTAGACTTGGACATTAACATGACCATGTTAGCCAGACTCCTATGTTGGAGGAAATAGGAAAAAAAATGGATTGAACCCCTAGGTCAAGGAAATTGACTTGGCTGGATGTCAGGGAGCAGGGTGAGCTGCCCACTAAAGATCTGTGTCAATGTCTTCAGTGGCCCTGGAATTGGGACAGGATAGCTATTTTTTGTAATAGTCAAACTCTGAAAAGGGCATGAAGGCGACACTCAGTGAGGACCTCCTATTTGTCAGAGGTGTTATATAAACATGATGTATTTTCTTGTGTAATGTAACAACAATGGGAGCTATGCATTAGTGCTGTTGTTCTTGCTCTATAAATGTAAATGCTTTATAAATGAAGAAACTGAGGCCCAGAAAGGTTCAGTAGGTTCCTAAAATTCTTTACCTGGGGTGCGGGCTGTAGGGCTTTCTGACCCCAAAGCTGATGTACTTTCGATTAAGTGAAGTTTGTCTTTGCTCTAGCTCTGCACATACTCTTTAAAGGTGTAGTTGTTACAAGGATGATGTGGCTGATGGAAAACACTAACAGATTAGGATAAAAATATAAAGTCCTTTAACAAATTGAAATTTATGGGCCTCCCTGGTGGCGCAGCAGTTGAGCGCTGCGCTGTGGAGCTGTCGGCAGCGAGTTCGATGCCCAGCCGGGGAGAATCCCACATGGTGCGGCAGACCTCTCCTGCCTCGCCCGCTGCTCCCCTCAGCAGCGTATTTCTGATCTGCCTGTTCTGCTCCCCACTCTGCCTCTGGTGAACCTTCTCGCCTCCCCATGCCCCTGGCCTGTACCCCAGTTTGTATGTATAAGTAGATAAATCTTTTAAAAAAAAAAGTAGCACTAACTTCATAGAACTTAGTAAAATGGCATTGTAAACATTTTAATCAGTTGATCATTTGCACTAGTAGCTTGAAAAATACTTTTGTACCAGTTTTCTTTCTCTACTGCATGGCAGGCTGTAGTCCTATGAATGAGAATGTTAAAAGTTTGCTCAGTTGCTTACAGAGTTATTCATGGGAATTGAGATTCTGAGGCAGTGTGTACCCTGCTTGCTCTCAGCCTTTCTAGCTCGAGAGTTTGGTTTAGTAGTTGAGAATCTCCTGTCATTTTATTTATTTTACATCAGCCCTAAGGTTTGAGGAAAATTATTTGCTAAGCTATTTTGTATAGACCTGAATCTCATAGAAGTTGAAACACTTTAGGTATTTGGGAAAACGATAAACTAGGAAGCTTTAAGTTTTTTAGAAATACAACACTAGTAAACAAGCATGATGGCTTTCTGTGACACGGTGAATCAGTGACACTTTTTCCAGGAAGGTGGACATACGTTTTGTTCTTTTGGGGAAAACACATACATGGGTCTAAGTTCACTGAGGTCATTGGTTAGAGGGATATTTTTAAAAATTCAAATCAATAAGAAGAATGTCCCAAAACTAATACCATATGCACTAAACTAAAAAAAGACGCTGTTGCCTTTTTTTTTAAGTGGAGGTGGTATCTTTATTTATTTATTTTTAAAGATTTTATTTATTTATACATACAAGCTATGGTACAGGCATGGGGCGGCAAGAGGGTTCACCAGAGACAGAGTGGGGAGCAGAACAGGCAGATCAGAAATACACTGCTGAGGGGAGCAGCGGGCGAGGCAGGAGAGGTCTGCCGAGCCATGTGGGACTCTCCCTGGCCCGCCAGGCATGGAACTTGCATTGCTCCCTGCCAGCAGCTCCACAGCCCAGCAGTCAACCCCGCTGTGCCACCAGGGAGGCCCTGTTTGTTTGTTTGTTTTTTTTTTTTTTTTTTGTGAAGTGTTGTTGGAGGGATGGATGAAGGTAAGGGCCTGGGAGTTGGAGGAGGTTGCAAATGTTAGGACAAAGGCAATAGCTAGGTTATAAAACTTAATGGAATCCTTGGGGGGATGGGGGTGTCAAATATTGTTACTTCTTTATCAAAATGTTTTCCCCCAATTAAAAAAATATATATGGCATCAAACTGCAGTATGCTATCATTGATTTAGTAAAAGTTCCTTGTTTTTTCTTTTTACTATCAGAGCCTTCAATTTTAGTAGATTCTTGTATCTTCCTTAATTTCTGTTCTAATCTGGTAAAATTAGTTTATAAACTTAGTTTTAGCTTTATTTTTCTTTTGAATATATAATACAGTCAGCATTGTATAAAAGATCAGACAGTGATGTCTCTGTTCTTCCTCCTGACTAGTTCCCTTTCCTTAAAACAACCACTGTTTTTGTTATGTGTTTCTTTGCAAAGGTAGTTCAGACATATGTTGGTGCCTTTGTTTATGTTCTTTTCCCCTCCCTCTTTTAAGTCCTTACACAAATGGTGGTGTACAAACTAAAATATTCTATGTCTGTCTGGTTGTTTTCATTCATGTACCCTGTAGATGATTCTTTTTTTTTATTGTTATTTATGTCTTTTACATTTTGTATTCCCCTTGGGTAGCCCACCACCAATTCACCCGTGATCCATCTCCATGGTCCCTTGTATTCTTTTCTATTCCCTTTTGTGCACTTATCTTCCCCTCCCCCAGGCCCCCTCCAACTCCCACCCCACTGAGTGTCTCTCTCCTATTTGATTTCCCTATAGTCCTGTTATAAGTGAAACCATTCAATATTTTTCTTTTTCTTTCTGGCTTATTTCACTGAGTATGATTCCCTCTAATTCCATCCATGTCGCTGCAAATTGCATGTGTTTGTCTTCTTTGAATGCTGAATAGTATTCCATTGTGTATATGTATCACATCTTCTTGATCCAATCATCTATTTTTTGACATCTGGGTTGCTTCCATACCTTTGCTATTGTGAATAGTGCCGCAGTGAACATACGGGTGCATGTATCCTTTCGGATTAGTGTTTTTGTGTCCTTCGGGTAAATTCCCAAAAGTGGTATTGCTGAGTCGTATGGGAGCTCCATGTTTAGGAGTTTGAGGAATCGCCATACAGCTTTCCATAGTGGTTGGACCAGAGAGGATGGCACACATTAAAAATACAGGCAACAACAAATGCTGGAAAGGATGTGGAGGAAAAGGAACTCTTCTACACTGCTGGTGGGAATGTGAACTGGTACCCTGTAGATGATTCTGTATCAGCACTCTGACAGCTCCTTCATTGTTTCATAGTTGATAGTATTCTATTAGGTTAGTTAACTTGTGTGCTGTTGGTGGATGTTTGAGATGTTTTCAGTTTACTCCTTTTTAATAATGCTACAATTTAAAAAATTGTACCCATAGGTGGATTTGTTTAGAAAGAAGAGGAAATCAATAGCAGGCTTTAAGATAATCCTTGGAGGTTCAGGCTCTGTCATTGTTTTCCAAACTAGTACTTCTTGGAACCCTCAGTAGGGAAGTAGACTTTATTGGAGCAGAAGGAAATTAAGATTAATCGGCCAAATAAATGTCCTCTTTTTTCTCATTGAGTTTCATGAACATATCAATATATTAAATTCAACTACTCATGTGGTTTTGACTACCTGTCAGAAAACTGTTCAGATTCATTTGGATATCCTTATTTCAAGATTCCCATTAAAATCTGCCTACACTGTTCTGGGGAAAAACAGTTTAGAAACTGCTGACCTATGTGATTCATCTCTGTCTCCCCAGTGAAAATTAGCTAAACATTTGATTTTTCAGTGACAAATTGCTGTTCTTCCCAGTCATGTTTCTTCTTTAAAATTATTTTTATTATTTTTAATGAGGCAACACTGGTTCAGCACACTGTGTATGTGTACACTGCTTCACATGCATGTTATCATATCATATCGTCTTCCACCATAGTCCACTGAGCCCCCCTCCTTCCTTTGTCTACCCCCTAACCTTCCTCCTCCCCTCTGATGGTTTCTGTTCTATAGTCAGATTGCTAAGGTTTGTTTTGGTTTAATTTTGAGTGTCCCTTTGTTGTTGTTTTTTCTCTTATTCCACGTGTGTAAAACCATCTGGTAAAATTTATGTTTCTCCTTCTGACTTATTTTACTTAGTATAATCTCCTTTGGAAATCCACTCTTCTGCCATTGGGCACTTAGGTTGTTTCTATAACTTGGCTATTGTAAACTGTGCTACAGTAAACATAGGAATTCACATATTCCTTTGAATTAAGTGTTTTTGTATCTTTTGGGTGGGAACTTTGGAATGGAATTCTTGGGTGTATGGAGTTAAATTTCTTGACAACTGTAGCTTACTTATTTTACTTCTTTGGTCTTAAACCTTAATGTGAAAAATGTCTTATTTGGAAAGCTGTATGTCAGGACTGTTTTCTGTGGGCAGGTTTCATCAGATACTCTGGGTTGGATCCCATCGTGAACCAAAGCCTTACAGTTGTGAAATTATGTTGGACTTGGTGAAAAAAGCAAGAAGTTCATTTGCGCCAGAGTTTGGGTATAATAGGCTGAAGCAAAGTGTTGAGAGTTCCTAAAAAAAGCAGTCCTCTAGCAGAAGCTTCAATTTGGAGTTCTGTTGTGGAGTATGTAGCAGAAAGAGGTAGATTATGGGTTTTTTCTCTAGTGCACTCTTCTCAACTGGGGATGATTTGCCCTCAGGAACAATTGGTCATGTCTGGAGACATTTTTGATTATTTTCACAACTGGAAAAGTGCTATTGGCATCTAGCAGAGGCCAGGAACACTGTAGGATCAGCGCATAGGACAAAGCACAGCAAAGAATTATCCCATCCAAAATGTCATAATTTCAGTGATAGGTTTGCTCTTACAGAGTCCTACTAGGGTTGGAGACTTATTAAATTATTATTTCTTCATTAAGTATCTAGAGAGGCAGAAATTTACCATGTGCCATTCTGAAATCTTTCTGCTGCCCTGGAAGTAGCATTTTGACAATACAAATTCAGGAATCCTTATTCAGTTCTGTAACTTAAAAAGCTCTGAAATGTACTTTTACCATGATTTATTTGGCAGTAAAACCTCATCTGCATTGACTTTTGGTCTTTATTTACTGATTTTGCATGAATGTAGCTGTGTTTAGTTGTAGGGTGCTGGCCCAGACTAGCTTTGTGTTTTATTTATAATAGTGCACTGTATCATCTTGCTAAAATCTGAACATGTCTGGATTTTACATATTGAATTAAAATTTTGCCTAATTTGGTTTCTTTTAAGGAATTAGGAACTGTTACTAATACTTACTGATTTTTTTTTATTCCTAAAATGACATAAGGTAATTCAGAAGAATTTCGTAAGTACAAAAGGTAATAAACATTATCAACTATCTCTACAGTGCTTACTGTGTGCCAGAGGCTGTTTCCAGTACTTTGTGTATTAGCTAATTTAACATTCAGAATCTGTTGTTCACAAGTGAGGAAATGGTGGCATAGTAATTTTCCCAAGTTCCTATACTGAGTAAATGACAGAAAAGAGCTGGAGCTCTCAAAGAAGTAAACCTTCTGTAAACTCAAAGCTGGAGATGGCCAGTGCTCCTACTTGGTTGTATTTCCTTACAATCATCTTTTCTCTCCTCTCCCCCTACTGTCCTGCTCTCTGTAGCTTTCTGTAAACATCTATGTTATTATTAAAAAAATCTGATTGTTAAATGGCTGCTTAAACAGTTAAATAATTAACCAAATCATTATGTAAAGTCATATTGTTCGGAATTTAAACTTTTTTCAAATTTTCAGAATAGAACAGAGACATGAACACATTTAGGTATAAATGTTTGGCCACCTCTTGGAACATTTCTTTAGGGAATATTTTTAAAGGGGATTGCTTAGTCAGTGTATACAACTTTTTACAGATTCTTCATATGTGCTGCAAAGCATACCAATTTTTACTCCCACTATCATTCTACTTGCATCAGCAATGAGTATTAATATGTTTTCCTGATTTATAGCTCTGAGATATAGTATCTTGGCATTTTCTGAGGAGATGGGACAGATGATTGCACACTTAGCATGATTTTTTAAATTTATCAGTACACTAGAGTTAAAATGAGAGAAATTTCCCAGGGGAAAAAGCGCCCGAATCAAGGAGTTGGAACAACTGATTTTTAAAACTTTCAATGAAAAATAATTAAATTTTATGGCTATTTTCTATTCAGGTTGATTTGTAAGTTAAATTGAGGTTGCACTTCAAATTATTATGAAGAGTTGGTAGAAATAAAGATATCCAGCATTAGAGAATATTCTAGTTAGAATCTTATGGTACATAGTGAGTATACACTTCAAATTCAAGAAATATTTATGGGGAATCTACTATGTGCCACATACTACACTTCGTGTTGGGGATGCAGTCAGGAAAACATTTATAACAATAATGGCAAACACTTGTAGTGCTTCTTAGCTGTCAGGCACTGTTTTAATTGCTTACATATATGAACTAATTTAACCCTAATAGAATCCTGAGATTTTATTTGTGTTATCTTAATGCCCCTTTAAACACTGATTTTAATACCATAGACTATACTATGATTTTATCATTATTTGCATAGTCAATAGTCTGTGATTAGGTTATTGCTTTTTTCCTCTTTAGTGGAGATAATATAACAATGATGTCTTTATGCGTAAAATATTTTCAGTATTAAGGATTATTGCTTTGGCAGTAGATCAGAACTGGAATTCCTGATCTTAGTATATTTTGCAAATTACTTTCTCTTGCTAATTGATGTCCACCAAACATGTGCAAGACTTAATCATCCAGTGGGTTGAAAATTTCTTGGTAATCCTTGTGATATTGTCATTCACCCCCTACATTTAGTAACATCTCAATCAAGCGATTCTTTGTATATGGTCTTTTTAATTATGATCAATACCTGATTCACACAAGATGCTGCCAAGAGTTTTTACAAATCTAATCAGGTGAAGATTGGGATCATTGTTCTCACCTCTGTCTAAAGTACTGGTGCTGGGATGATATTTAAAGTTATTTGTGATTAAGTCAGAGTCTGACTGATGGTGATGGAGACACTGGGAATTCATTAAAAGATGCCTGTTCTTTAATGTGCATTTTGCCTAGTACTATGTAATTAATGATGGTGAGTTAAAAACATGATGGAGATAATTCAGAACAAAACCAATTTTTACTTTAAATTGTCTGTTTTGGGAGGCAAAATTAGTATGCTTTTTTTTTTTTATACATACAAGCTGGGGTACAGGCCAGAGGCGTGGGGCGGCGAGAGGGTTCACCAGAGACGGAGCGGGGAGCAGAACAGGCAGATCAGAAATACACTGCTGAGGGGAGCAGCGGGCAAGGCAGGAGAGGTCTGCCGTGCCATGTGGGAATCTCCCCGGCCGGGCGTCGAACTCGCGTCGTCGCTGCCAACAGCTCCACAGCGCAGCGCTTAACCGCTGCGCCACTGGGGAGGCCCAAAATTAGTATGCTTTCTTAACTAGAATTATTCCAGTAACTGCTTTTGCTTTGCCAGTAGAAATTTTACTCTCTAACCTTTAATTTCTACAATTTTTTTATCTTGGTTTTCTATAGTTGTCCCTACCTTACAAATTTTCTTGAAGTTCCTAATTCCTAATTCCCAGGGCCAGGGGATGTGTCTTCTTTTGATTTTCCCAAATGTAAATTTTGGGAAAGCTTGAGTCAGATTATTTTATTTCTCTATTTGTCATTTTTGAATTTTCTGCATTCATAAACTGATCTTTTCCTTGTGATCATTTAATAAATTTTCATCTGAATTGTTATGAAAGCTTATTATTTAAGGATTAGTTATTAACTTGGTTATTCGCCAGAGTGACATTTAAAAAAAGTTTGTCCACCCATCTGCTTCTTTCCTTATCCCCCCCAAACAATATTCAACTAAGAGAAGTGTAATATGCAAATAAGCCATCTGCAATGTCCAAATGGGAGGAGAGCTTCCAGTTCTTAGAGCTCTGCCAGCGACTGTGGAGTGATTTTAGTAGCTTTCTTTAAGAAAGAGGGGTTCTCTTAGAAGTAACTTGATTTAATACGTTCCCATATTAGTAGGGACATTTGCGGTTGGGAGCCCAGATCATTTGTGAGTTAAAAAATCATGTTTCCAGACTCAGCCTCTGTCTATGTCCACCATAGTTGCCCCCAACTTTATTATTGTCTAATTCCGCTAAAAAGACACAAAAGTGATACCAACTAAACATGTGAAAGAATATTAATTGGGATTGAATAGTGTCTGTGGTTTTCTGATGCAGCCCTGGGACTGACTTATCCTTGAGAAAGAAAATCATGATCTTCTGATTTTCAAAATGAGGAAGGTGAGACGCAGCCAAGGTAGGTAAAGAATAACAGATCTAAGCCTGGCCAGATGGTCTCTCATTTCACAGGGTCTGTGCATGGAACTTGAGAACAAAGACAAAATTAGGACATCATTTGCTGTGGCTTTTGAAAGTAAGGACTATACTGTAGTATCACAAAGTGAATTTTTTTCCCTGCTTTGTCAATTCTTCCTGTTCTCTTGAGATTTTTAGTAATTGCTCTCCATTAGCTTATTGTTATTTGGAAGCGTTAACGTTTTGGTTCTGTTCTTTTTCCTTTCTCTTTCATTGGAGTGTGCCCCTTAGTGGAAGAAAGGATGAAGAATAAAAGGTTGATGTCTGGTGGTGGTGCTTTATCAGTCCCCAAACTGTGTCTGAATGTTTCTCAGATCTAGATCTGTGTCTTGGCAACACTGAGTTGTGTTTGGGAAGGCCAGTGAGTAGGTGGAGAAGTCGAGTGAGAAGAGTAACCAGAAATATGAACATAGGGACTGCTGTGTCCATGTGGAGCCAAACCTTGAACATGAATGAGATTACATGTAGGCTAGTGGATGACTAAAAACAAGAGACCCACCATTTTTAGTGAATGAATTGAAGAAGAAGGCAGTGAGGAAGTAGGCAGTCCAGAAGACAAAACTACTCTGGAAACTAAGACATGACAATATTTCAGGAAGAATGTAATCAGAGAATGGTAAAGCACAATGTCTTTCATTTTTACTTTTTATTTGGAAATAATTTCAAACTCAGATAAGAAAAAGTATAGAGAATACCTGTGATTCCTTTACCCAATTCACCTATTACTAAAATTTAACCTTTTTTAAAGTTTTATCATTTCATATACACTGTAATGTATTTTTCTGAACCATTTTGAGGATATCTCCTATACATCACACCTTTCATCTCTAAATATCTAAATATTTCTTTCCTAAGAATTTGGATATTTCCTTAACCATAATACAGTTATCAAGTATAGTATATTTAATATTGATTGATTAATTAAAAATTTTAATCTAAGATTAATATTGATCAATCTAAGTTTTTCTTTAATCAGATCTAACATTTGTATTCTAACTTGGCCACTCAACCCAAAGATCTGTTATAACATTTTTCTCTCCAATAAAGGATCTAGCCAATAGTTGAATATTTTGTTCATTAGTTTTCTTTACTCTGAAACAGTTCCATAGTCTTGCTTTATCTTTTCTGACATTGACAGTTTTTAAGAATATATCCCTTCCCCTATAGGAGGAAAAAAGATCCTTAGTTTGAGGACCTAATCATGTATCCTAATGATTTAATTCTGCTTGTGTAATTTCAGTCTGAGTATTGCATAGGTAATATTGTGGCCTTCTCTGGGTATCACCTCTGAAGACAGATAATGCTTGTTGGTGGTGATAACTTTGATCACTCTGTTAATGTGTTGTCAAGTTTCTTGAATGTTTAATTACTGCTTTCTTTTTCTTTCCTTGAAACTTGTAAGAAATTTATGGGGAGAGCTGTGTATTTCACTTGATCTGCCTGTTTTGTTCTCCACTCTGTCTCTGGTGAACCCTCTCACCGCCCCACTTCTGGCCTGCACCTCAGCTTCTATGCAAAAATAAATAAATCTTTTTTAAAAAAGGAATTTCTGAGGAGACTTAAGATTATGCAAATATTCTGCTTCTCATCAAAATCAGTCATACTTCATACTTCTCATCAAAACCATATTTCAGGGATCCAGCCTTTATTATGATTGGTGCAAAATCAGGACTTTCCAGCTCAGTATTCCTTCCATGTTTATCAGTCAGCTTTCTGCATTCCTGTTTGTCCATTTATAGTCTATTGATAGGGACTCAAGAATTTTGTTTTCTAATGTTCTATAAGTCACTAATGAACTCAGCAATTTTGGTGTGCAAATTATCTCAGAGTTGACTTGTTGAAACCCCTTTGGACTGATTCTTGTGTCTTTGTGTTATTTCTCCATCCTTTTAAAAGTATTTTTTCACCTTTTGACATAGAAAGATATTCCAGGCTCATCTTACACAGACTCTGCCCTAGCCCTGAAATCAGCCATTACTTTGAAAAGCCCAGGTTCAGCACTTCTCAGGTTCACGTGATCTACAGTCCATGTTGTCAGTGACCCTTCCTGCTGTATGAAGTGCTGGGCCAGGCTTCAGAAACTTCCAGTTTCTTGGTTGATGAATTTTGAATTATGTGAAAATCTGGGGATAATGAGGATTAGCTTTAATTTGTAGTTGTGAAATGAAGATTGTTCTGGTATTTATTTTTGTAAGCCTTGGCCAGAGTTAGCCTGGCAGATGTTGTCCCTCTTCCTGTAGTCATACCTTTCTGGGAAAGCTTGGACTGCATTTTAGTGAGTGTGCATTTTCTGCTATTCTCCCAGGCCTGCATTTTCAGTTGTCCTGCTGTTTTCAGTAGCTCTGCAGGTTCTCCTTTAACACTGGACCATTGCATATGAATAAGCAGGTGGAGGAGGTGAGGTGAGGGTGTTCTGGCTCCCCCAGTGGGAGTAGCCTGAGAATACTATTTCACCCATGTCTCTTTTTGACTGGATCCTGGTCCAGGAATCCGACCTTGTACTGCTGAATGCAGTGAACAGAATGCTAACTGCAGGGAATACCTGTTCTTACAATCCTGGTTCCTTTTCTTACAATCCTCCTCTACTTTTGACCCCCCAGTTCACCTAATGATTTCTGAAATTTTGCTACCTATTTGAAACTGTTTTAAAAGTACCCTTTTATGTCCCATCATGGAATTCTCTCAGTTATAGCTTTATATAATAATCAGGGAGAGATAAATTCCATTTCACATGTGAGGAGACCAGACAAAGAGTAATTTTCCAAAGGGCAAACTGCTAGTAACTGACTGAACTGCTACTCCAATCTCAATCTAGCATTTCTGACTTTAATTTTTGTACTTGATTTTGGATGGACACTCAAAGACTGAAGAATGTGAGTGAGTCCCCTAGAAGTCAGTTAGGTGCAGAAATTGGTAGGAATAATAAGTGGGGTTGATTTACTCCTTCTTACTCAGCTTTCTGTATGGAGTTTCACATATCAAGGGTACAACTTTTCAATAAGAAAGACAGACTGCAATCACCCTGTATCCTTATGGAGAATCAGAGCCAGAAAATATGTCCTCAATTCCCAGGGTTACTCCAAGGCAAATGGAGAAAATTGTACAAAGGTGTCAGTCCCACTGCTTTGTGGTTGATAAAGCAGAGTAGGAAAGCTGTTTTTGTCATCTTTATTTTGGACTTTTTTTCCTGATTCTCATTATCTGAGCTGATGGGAGAAGCACGCTCTTGTTTCTCTGGTTATGGCTCACCAAGGAAAGCTCTGGCCATAAGACACAGCAGATGGAGCCTGTGGGAGTCTGTGTTTGTATTCCTCGGCAGGTGTAGGTCTGGCATGGGATCTGACCTCTACCTGGCAACTGTTCCTTTTGTTGTCTTCATACATCAAGCGAATCTCATCTCGTCTGAGCAATTCTGTATTTCCTGTGGCCTGAATCCAGGTTTGGGAATGCCAGCAGCGATGTTTTGGAGAACCTTTGTGAGAGGCAGTTGAGTATATAGCCTAAGTGAGAAACACACAGCTGTCCCTTCTAGAACCTTCACTGACCCTGAGACATGACTTCAGAAAAGCTATAGTTGGGCTGTGTTATTATCTTTCATATTTCTTCCTCCTATTTTGTTTGTGTTATTTTGTTGAAGGCATCTTGCACTTGGAATTTTCAAGTGATGCTAATGATTTCTTTTTAAACAAAACAGTGTTAGTCTACTGCAGTTCTTCAAAAACACATACCAGTTAACCTTTCTCAGTAAATCAAAGTCCATCAGGAGTTCTTATGGAGTACCTGAAATGAAATGCAAAATGCTGCTTGTATGCATGAATGTCTTCTGAGAAGACACTTCCAGGGTATTCTGCAAATTGTCCCAGGTGTTTGACAGCTCTTCCCAAAACATGGTCTCCAGAGGATTCTTCTTCTTCTCTTGGAGGGAACTGGCTTTCCCTACTGTGTCCCTCAGGTTTCTAAGCCATTTAATTTTTGAAAGAGTCTGGGAGAGCAGGCCTTGAAGATGAGCTCTCTTTACCACATACCTTTGGGTCTTGTCTTCCTTTCTCCCCACTTTCCTGCTGGTTTCTTGAGCATGACTTTGAGCCAGATTGTCTTTCTCTTTCCTTGACTTTGTATTCAGGTCCTGGACTACCTGCCTTTGTACTTCTGCTCATTCAGTTCTCATGACTGCGATGGAAAGCAGGTGCTAAAGATTAAATAACCCATACAAGCAATTATATAGAGGAACTGGGACTACCAGTAAAATCTTCCAGATTCCAAAGCTCATGTTCTTCCAATTCACTCAAAGGACAGCAACAGTTGTCATTTTTCTTAGCACCCACCTAGACATCCTTTGGCTTTGCTTCCTCTTATTTTTCCTGTGATATCATAAGTTACCACCAAATCAAAGGTAGTGGCTGGGAAGTGGGGACCTCAGCTCATCTTCTCTGAGAGACAGAGAGCTAGCTAGCTCTTTGGGGAAATAATGGATGGAGCTCTGTTAAGGTGCTCAGTCCCCAACTACTTTGCTGGATTCTTCACCTCAAAGCTCTTCTAAGAAGTGAAAGCCACAAAGTATGATTCTCTTGCCTATAGCAACTCTGCTGGAGAAAGGAAAGTAACAGAAGTGCAGTGTTAGCAAGCAAACCCCATCTGTTAACTTACTTGTAAAATTAGAAATAATAATTAAAGTAATCATAATTGCAAGGTGTTTTAATGTGCTCACATTGGCATGATAAATAAGCACCTGAAGCTTAGGGACTTTGATTCTTATAGTGTAATTTGTATGTAGTGCTATGAATACCATCAGTTAAAAAAATAAATTGCTGTGGCTGTGCTCTGATGGTATTTTGAGGAAGTAAAGGTATTTATTATCCTACCATGCCTCTTCATCTTTTTCTGATAGCTGTGTAAACATAGGATAAAACCCAGGTAAACCTCCCCAAATAGAGGTTCCAGATGGCATTAGTTGAAAAGACACCTGGCATCCAAAGTGGCAGTGTTGGAGGTTGCTTCTTTTTATTGCTTTAGTGACTAAGTAATATATACAACAGTGTTCTGGGAAGGCTTGGCTTTAGCCTCTCCTCTGATGTATTTTAATCTCTTCTTGCCTCACGCTTCTTACCTATTCCAGCTATTGCACAGGCTGGTGATGAACATGAGTGCACAATCGATGCAAGAGCTCCAAATTCTCTTGGGTCAAAGGAGGGCTGTCACTTTGAGGTAGCAGTTTCACAGTTTGATGCGTAAGTCGATGAATATCTGAAACTTGACTGTGTGACCCCTTTCCTCCTTAAATGCCCCCAATCCAGATAGGGCATTTGATTGGCTGGATTTAAAGTAGGAACATTAGTCTATTTCCTAAATACAATTCTAAGCTATAGAGCTAGTTTACTAGTTTAGAGCTAGTTTACTAGTCTAGCTGTAGAATCCCTCTGTAGTTCTGGAGATAACCAGATAACTTTATTTTGATAGGGGTGTGTGTGTGTGTGTGTGTGTGTGTGTTGAATATGTGTAAGTCTGGCTCCCACCTAATGAGATGCAGTTTGACTTGGTGACTTCAGACTTTTGAGTCTGATTTGAAGATTTTAATATGAGAGAAGATAGGATAACAGTAAATATTTGAGGCTAAAAGCCTCAGCAGTGTGTTTGGAGCTTTTTCTTATTTAAAATATGGGATGGTTTAATTTTCAGCAAAAGGTTCTGGGTAGGTTTTGTCCAGCTAAAAAGAGAATGCATATGGGGCACTAACTATTAGTGGCTGAAATCCTGCCAGCTACCCTTTTATAGCTCTCCAGTGTGAAACAAGACTTCGTATAGCTTTCCAGCCAAGAATCGATCTCACATCCAATTCCATCAGACAAGCTTCAATATTTTTAGAAGTAACGCTCACCCTAGCACAGCATACGGTGATATGTAATACCAGCTGTTTATAAAAATCCATGTTTTAATTAATTTCTAGAAAATTAAATTGCCTTTTTACCTTTGATGCCTTCTGTCCAAACTGTATGAAATTGCAGCAAAGTTGAGCATGTGGCCTTTGCAGAGGACTAAGAGACGATTGGGATATCGACCTTTATAATGTGAGGATCTGATGGTGTGTGGATGGCTGGGAGCCAGGGGATTTGCTTTCTAGCCATGGTTCTACCTTTCCTGAAATGTGTGACCTGTGCCTAGTCACAGGCCCTTTGGACCTCAGATTGTAGAGGGAAGATCATTGTATGATCTCTTAAAATCCCACCCCATGTTAATGTTAAATTACTGTCAACAGGTTCATGATAGAAATACAGTGTGTCAGTCTTTGGTTAAATTGTGATATTATAAATTTTAGAACTATGCAGTTTGGGTGGTTCTCAAGAAAAGGAAAAATTAAATTTAAAGAACCAAGATAACGGATTGTTGGCAGTCAGGCATAACATCCTTGCCATGTTCAGTGGGTTCCTTGTTACATATTAAGCAGCGTTTTTAGCTCGTCTTAAAATGATTTCTACCCCATTTATCCAGATTTCACTTTTTGTGAATAAGGCCCATAAGGCCCATCTTCTGCCTTTCTACCTGTGCTCACCTTTCAATTAAGTGTAACCCTATCATCCCGTTTATTGACACTGACTTGGGTTTTCAGATGCTTCCTTGAATGTTTCTTTCTGCATATGTTCTGGCTTCCCTTAGGTCACTGTTTAAAGTGTGATTCCCAGGCCAACTGCAGTAGATTTCCCTGGAGGTGCTTGATCAATGTATGTATTCTTGGTTCACATCCCATTCTTATTGGAGCAAAGTCTCTTGGTGTAAGACATACAGATCCTCATATTTTACCAAGTTTCCCAAGTGACTATCTTTGGGAATTGGGGCTATACCTTTATTCATGTTCTAGGGATATAAAATATAACTTCAATGAATATTTTTTAACAACTGAATCAGTGCATAAATGAATAAGTATGTAATAGTTAATTGGAAAGCTATGAAATACCTTTAACAGCCCATTTATAGTTGACAATTCTGAAATATTTATTGAATGAATGATGGTGATGGTATATTAGGAATATATTTTTCACCTTATTGCAGTTTTCCCAAGACAATATATCTGTGTTTGAATATTACTGCTGTGCGTATTGAATAGTTCTGGGTGCTGCTCTGGTTAAACAGAGTCATCTTTGACCTTATATAAAGAAACACTCTTCTCTTTATATGAAGATCCTGTAGGAGAACAAATGCACAGGTTCCAGACAGAGTAAGGCCAAGTGGACTGATTAGGAAGGGCAGGATGCTATGGTCCCTTGTTTTTTCTTTTTCTAAGAGTTTTGTGCCAGTAATATAACCACTACTGTTAGATACTTGATAAGGTCAAAGATAACACTGATTAATGAAATTATTCCTAGTAGAAGTTAAGGAAATAGAAGGGGTTTTCAAGTCCTGTTTGGCAGAAAGTGGAGGTTGGTTCTGTAGCCCAGTCTCTGCCTACTCTTTATGATCAAGGCAGTGATAATATTTTCAGTCATAGCCCCCTTCTACCATAATGACTGTAGAGGATTAGAACTCTCTAATTGTTTAAGAACATGGATATTCAGCATGTATATCCTATCAGAGTGACAGGAGTAATTGATTTAATACATGGTCTTTGATAGCATTAAAAGTATTCACTCAGTATAATAACTTTAAGCTTCATCATCTATTTTATACCCAAAGAAACTGTTTCATTTTTTAAATAGGTGAGTAGTATACTGTTGAGTATATATTCCACAGTTTCTTTGGCACAGGAGATTTGGTGGAGGGTGAGTGAAGCATGTGCACATATGGAAGACCAATAACCCCAAAGTTATATAGACATGTAAGTGACAGACGAATTTAATTAAAAGTGTCTAGAGTCTATGCGTGATCTGTCCTTGATAGTCTAGTTTTGATTTATGGTGTAGACATGGTGATTCTGTACAGGAGTGAATGAGTGAAAGAGTTGAAATGAATTCTAGATTTATTAATTCTTGAAAATTGTTCTGTTATTAAAACAAACCTAAAAAGGTGAAATGTACACATGTAATAGCTAATGGTGTATACATATTAGATTCTTCACTGTTGTCACATTTCTTCTATGTAATTCTGTTTTGGCAGTACATTTTGTTTTTAAAAAATAAAATGAAAAATTTATCAATTCTTTTTATAGAGAGCAAGATGGATACTATCTAGCTTTATCCCCCTGGCCTTCACAGCAACCTCCCTCACACAATGTTTATAATTTTCCTGACATGAATTATTTTTCTAGTCTTTTGGATTTCAGTTTTCTGATGTCTAAAATGAAAGTTTAGTACCACAAATTGATTTTTCACCTCCAGTAGTTAGGTTCTGGGTAAGAAACTATGTTTTTCAAATGGATTATCAGTTTAACTGGGGTCTCACTTTCAGTATGTCAGATCTCTTTATGTCTGTAACTGATTCCCAATCTCCTTTTGTTTCTTTTGAAAAAATTGCCTTGCCTCCATTTCCCCCTCCATTTCCTAGGTTTACTGAAAACATGCTTTAGGATTGATTGAATTGCTATAGAAAGACCCTGAGGGCCAGGTTGAAGATGTATTTTAGATAAATTCTGTTCCAAGAGTGGACTGCCGTTTCATCTCTCCCGTGGAGACTGCTGTTGGAGAATGTCTGTGCTGTGCCATCCCCTGCACTGTATGGACCGCTCCCTCTTAGGTTTTGATGCAGTGATGGTCACTGTGGTAAAAGGCCCTGCTTACACACTGAAAAAGGGATACGGAAGAGTGAAGAGAACCAGGGGCCCTGCACAGGAAGCCTTTAGGAGGGAACTTTGTCCACAGCTATTCCTGGTTTTGCAGTGGATGGCTTGTGTGACATTGGGAAAATCATTGAATGTGTCTTGGCTTTCATTTACTCAGCACTAAAACATCATTAACCATTAAGATTAATGAGCTAATATAGGTATTGAGCTTCAGGTTACTATCTTTTAAGTAATCAAAGGTCTTACATGTTTTGTGTTGATGCAGCGGATGGCAAAACCTATTTAGAACAGGCAGGTTTAGGGGTTCCGGGGTGCCCCTCTCCCTGCCCTATAACAAAAGGAATAGTGCTATAGTGTGAGTTTAACATAAACTTATATTAAAATTCCCTAAGTATTGTAATCCAAATATGGAATGGAATAGATCAGAAGTTCCACACTGGGTGTTAAAGATGGTATATGGAGGGAGATGGAGGAAAAAACATTTATGACTTAACACTTACATTTTTCTCAAACTTAAAAATGTGTTTTTATATTTTGATTAATGTAATAGAATGTATATAATTTATAAGTAAAAATACCATTGGCCTGCTTGCTGAATTTTATTCCAAGTTAGGAGATGACTGGAGCAGATTATGTGTCTTTTTTGCCCCAAATCAAGTTTTTTATTAGAACACTCCAGTTTCTGATTAATCTGTGATATAGATCGTCGATGATATAGAGTAATTGTTTGGGGATATTCAATTCAGCAAAACTTTGACTACTGGGCCTCCCTGGTCGCGCAACAGGTTAAGTCTCAGCCTATGAAGCTGCCGCAGCCACTGCACCACAAGTTCCATACCCAGCCAGGGAGCTTCCCACATGGCGCAGCAGGCCTCTCCTGCCTTGCCCACTGCTCTCCTCAGCAGTGTACTTCAGTCGATCTGCCTGTTCTGCTCCCCACTCTGTCTCTGGTGGGTCCTCTCACCACCCCATACATCTGGCCTATACCCCAGTACTTGTATGCATAAATAAATAAATCTTTGAAAAAAACTTTATTGACTACTGTACATCTTGGTTTGTGTTGAGAAGGGATATGTTTTAATACTTTGTGGTCCGCTTATGTATTAAATATGTTTTTGTCACTAGTATCAGGTGGCTGCTCATGTATTAATACGTGTTCATCTAGTCTCTGGTTTTTCACGCCACGGTGGATTTATTTGGAACTATTAGAAGCTATTTCTTTGACCGTACTCAGTCTAGAAGCCTTCACACATTGTTTTGGTGAAAGTGTAAGGTGTTTTATGAGAGATATTAGTTTTTTTAATACCCAGTAGTTCAGGAGTTGTGTTGTTTTCTTGAATGCTTATACCATTCATGCGGTGGCACAGAAAATGGCTGGCCCCAAGGGCTGGTAAACTTAAAGGGCACCGGCACACAAAGTGTTAAGGATGAAGGTCTTGCCTTCATAGCATGTGTAAAAAACTACTTATGAGTTCTCATACTCTCTCTGGTTCAAGTCTTCATGTTCATCTTGGTAATGACTTGTGTTTGGTGAACCTTGGCCATTCTGAGTTTTTCTGCTACTGTCTGTCTTGCTGTCCTTTCTGGGACTTACTGTAGTGTAAACACAAGAAACAAGACTTTAAGCTGCTTGTACATAGAAATACAAAGAAGACTTAAATTTGCTATCCTGAAGGAAAGGATTTGACACTTAAAATCTTGTTTAAGTGTGGCCATTTACATGATAATTTGCTGTCCTGAAGAAAATGAATTCCTGCCACAGTGGATATTCCCATCAGCTGGGTAGGCAGCAGTGCTGGCCATTCACTGCTTTGAGAGCACTAGGATTATATGTTTAAATACCACACTCAGCATAGGATAATGGTTTCTTTGGGAGTTTAAAACATCCTGTGTTCCAACCTATTTTCCACTGACTTCTGCAAATATCTTACATTTCCTATACTTTTCTGAAAATGAACTCTTATTTCCTGATCCATACCTGGAGGAGACTTTCATTGAAAAGTAGAGAGAGAATGGCTGATTGATGGTGTTAGGGTTGATTCTTCCTTACCTGCTCATGTTAATATTTTGGAAATCATCTTCAAAACATCTATACTTGGTTATAATTTTAAAGTTACCTGGCAGTTGTTTTCTGGAAAAAGTGTTCTTGGCAGAAGCATTTTCTTTTTATGCTTTTTTAGGATTTGCCATCTTCTTTTTCAGGATTGTTTTCAGAAAGATTTTAGTAGAGTTGAAGAAATTTCTTAACCACATACAACATTATTTTATCTTTATATTAATGGGAAGAATCAATGAAAGGGTTAGCAAAATGCTAACTAGTCAATGTCATTTTTTCTAAACTAAATTTATTGTAGCATTAGGAAAAAGTTTTAAAAATTGATCCAAACTTAATACCAGAAATGAAAAACAAGATATGATAAATTGGTCTTTCATTATTGAAAAAAAGCCTACCAATGATAGTAAGTAAAACAGTATTAAAAAGTTAGTTTCCTCTGTAACTATTTAAAGTTTTGCATGTTCTTTCATTTTTGTTCACACAGCTACAAATTCCTTTTTGAATGAGCGTAGTCTGTATTCTAATTTAAAAAATATTTTTCATAATTTATTAGGGAAATGCAAATTAAACCACAGTGAGATACAATCTCATACTTGTAAGAATGGCCCATATCAAAAAGACCAGAAACAACTGTTGGTGAGGAGCAAAAGGAGCCCTTGTATACTGTTGGTGGGAATGTAGACTAGTCTAGCCCTAATCGAAAACAGTATGGAGATTTCTCAAAATATTGAAAAAAAATCTCCTATATGATCCAGTAGTTCCATTACCAGGTATCTACCCAAAGAATGCAGAAACACTAATTTGAAGGAATATAGGCACTCCTATGTTCATTGCAGCACTATTTGCAATAGTCAAGTTTAATAGATTGGACAAGCTTAATGGATTAGGAAGATGTGATATAAATATATACTGTGGACAAGCACTCAGCTATAAAAAAGGCCATTTGAAAATATGATCAATTGTTACTCTTTGTAAAGAATGGTACATGTAAAAAAGACCCCCAAAACAAGTGTTGGAGAGTATGTGAAGAGAAAGGAACTCCATTACACTGTTGATGGAAACGTGAATGGATGAATGTAGTATAGAAAGCAATGTGATGTACCTTAAAAAATAAAAATACAAATAACATGACATGGCAGTAACACTCTTGGGCCTATATTACCCACAGAATATGAGACCATCAGCTAAAAAGCCCATATATTCTGCAATATTTACAGCTGAATTATTTTCAATAGCTAGGAAATGGAAGAAGCTTAAATTTTTTTCAGTGGACCAGTGGATCAAAAAGATGTGGTATAGGGCCTCCCTGGTGGCGCAGCGGTTGAGCGCTGCGCTGTGGAGCAGTCGGCAGCAGCAATGCGAGTTCGACGCCCAGCTGGGGAGAATCCCACATGGTGCGGCAGACCTCTCCTGCCTCACCCGCTGCTCCCCTCAGCAGTGTATTTCTGATCTGCCTGTTCTGCTCCCCACTCTGTCTCTGGTGAAGCATCTCGCCACCCCATAGCTCTGGCCTGTATCCCAGCTTGTATGTATAAATAGATCTTTACAAAAAAAAAAAAAAGATGTGGTATATACATATCATGGGATACTATATAACGTCAAGGAAGGACCAAATATAGCCACTTTCAACAAAACAGAGGAAATTTGAAGAAAAAATTATATGTAGCTAAACAGAATGATAAAAACAGATAATTGGACACTCATAAAATAGACAACTCGACAATATAACACTTTCAAAAACTTTTGGCCTTCTACAAACACACACCCTGAGGTCTCTGAGGTTAAGAACAAGGGGGGAGGGAAGGGGAAAAGGGGGCAAAAGGGATGGTGGTGGGAAGAATAGATGAACTCTTACCATCCATGACAACATGGCTGGAACTGGAGGGGATAATGCTAAGTGAAATAAGACAGAAGGAGAAGACAAATACCTTATGGTTTCACTTACAAGTAGAATATAGAGAAACAAACCAAACTAATTACAGCTCTGAGATCTGAATGTAGAATTGAGGCTACCAGAGCATGCGGGGGAGGGTGGAGAGCAGGGTATGGAGGGGGCCAAATGAACGATGGTGGAAGACTATGGCTGCCTTGTGGTGGGCATGATGTGGTGACATGCAGGAGGAGGAGTGATCCTATACCTCGAACCATATAGAGTGTTGTAAACCAGTGTTACCTCATTTTTTAAAATTTATTTTTTGCTTTTTAAGAATTTTTTTTTAATCGAAGTGGTGTTGTATTATAACATTATATAAGTTTCAGGTGTTCAGTCTTGAGACTCAACATGTATATATCCTGTATTAAGTTCACTAGTGAAATCCAAATCTATCCTTTACCCTAGGGCATTCCCTTTGTGCTTATTTAGCTACTCCCTTTCTCCTTCTCTTCTCATAACCACTGATTGGTCTAATAGTCCAACAATTGTCTTTATTTTATCTAATTTTCATCTATCATTCATATATCAACAGTGTTTTAATTTTTCCTTATACTTTATAAACGTCACTGAAATGGCCGCACTGTGGGCTATCCAGTTGATTTACTGTATCTATTTTCATATTAGAATTTAGATTTTTTTGGCACTGCAGGTAAAACTGTAGGGAACATAGTCTTACCTATGTTACCTATAGTGCTTTCATTTTTAGATTTTCACCTCTAAATCGAACTTCGGTTTTAAATTTGGAATTTCGGAGTCAGGATTACTTGTATGGCCCTGAAATAATACTGTTTTACACTTTTTAGGAAAACTTTTTCTTCTTCCAGCCAACTGTTTATGTTATTAATGCATTCTGAATATTTTGTGCTCTTAACGTATGCATGTTATTTGGTCGTCCGTCTGAAAGTGATTCTGCCAGGGACTTCTGCTAATTAAATTGAATTGATCCAGTATTTTATCAACAGTAACTGGTTGTTTTATTTATTGGTGCTCATTCCTGGAAAAAGTATGAATGAAAAAGGGGATATTAATCTCAGTACAAAAGCAGCTTGGAGTTCTGCAGAAGAGCTGCATATTAGCTAGCCATCAGTTGTAACTGGCTGGCTTTGCCTTTTCTCTCTTCTGAGCCAGCTGTCGTTGGTTTTTACCACTGCCTTTCAGTGCCTCTGGTGTAGACTTTGCCTCCTAAGTGAGTATATCATCAGGAGTGAAATTTTTCCTTCTAGGAGAGTAACTTTGATTCACATGCTTATGGGAATACCAGCAGCATAAGACTTTGTGGTGACTGTAAGTCCTGACCTTGCCTGACAAGAGTAAACCCAAATATCTGGGGGTTACTACGGGCCTGTCCATTGATGTACACCTGTGGTTTGAGAAGATACTACCATGCCTTGCTGCCAGTGGCTTCAAAAAAGGCTTCTGAGAGACTGTGTAACTGTATGGGTAACTCTTTAAAATATATTCAATGAAAAAGGAAAATATGAAGTGGTATAGATATTGTGCAGATAGCTTACATATTTGCCTATGGTCAAAATGTAAGAAAGTATAAGTGATTATAATAAGGTATGGTGAGATTATGGGACATTTTATACATTTGTAGCAACTTGTTCTTGGTATTTTAGAATCTGCCAGGGTAGTTATGAAGTTATATTTGCAAATTACACATGTGAGATTCTAAGGTCTGTGAATTGGATGAGATGTGAATTTGATAGTCTGGTTAAGTCACTTGGAAATGAATGTTAAAAACAGGAAGCTTTTTGAACATAGATCTGAGGCATACAGAGGGTTGAAGGTGAGAGTGGCTGGGTGTGGGGAGAGCAAAGTGGACTATGGTGGAGGACCCTCTGGGGAGAAATCCTATACTGTCAAGATACTAACAAGGGTATAAGAAGCTGGTACTACATTAAAAACAAACAAAAGCCCAGCAAGCTTCCATTTGTATGTCTTCTAAACCAAAATGAAGCCTGCGCCCCATTTTGCTATCTGTCCCTGTGACTATGTTTGAGATCTTTCTGAGGAGGAAGTGTAAAACAGGAAAATTTCTAACTACCACATCTCTTTAGGAGGCTAAAGGAAAATTTGAATTATCACAAAATGCCTTCAGTATCCTTTGGCAAACTTTATACACTTTCTTCATCAACACGGTACAGAACTTGCATAGCCAGATCTAGCTTCTTGCTCACAGAACCCCTGAGTTCAGATGTGTACAACTTGTATGAAGCCATACTGATGAAGAGTGCTAGTTCTGGATTCAGACTACTTGATATGGAGGCCTAGCCGTGGATCTCAAAGACAGTTCCTTGTCTGTACAGAGATCACAGTAGTACCCATCTCTCAGAGTTGTAAGGATTATACTGTTCAATTTGGTGAAACCCTGTGTTTAGTGCCTGATCTGTAGTATTCTTATACTGTAGTTTTGATTATGGCAATATGATTATGAAAATCATCAGGGTAGTTGACTTTTTATTGCACTCATTACCACTGTGTTCCTTTTCACTGTGGAAAATCAGAAAAACAGAAAAGTCCCATGAAGAGAATTAAAATGTATAATTATGTAAAATACATAGTTACACCGTATATTTTGCTCTTTTTCTTCTCTGATGATGAAATAAAAGGTGTTGGCCATTTGAGGAAGTAAAGACATCTTTAAGTGGGATGTTTCCAGCATCCTTTAAATTCTTCTCCCCCCATATTATACTTATACCTGACATATTCCTGGGCTCATGCCTACTCTGTTGAGACTTAGCTTCATGTTTTGGTTCTGCTGCTAACTATTGTGATGTGGGCAAATTACTTAAATATTTCTAGGTGTTTTTCTTTTAAGCTAAAAACCAAGGTTGGTTAGCTTTGTCATGGTTGCATTTCTTAACCTTTGACTCAGTTGATCTGTGGTTCTTTTAGTCCCTGTTTATGTCTCCAATGATCAGATTAGATATGACTTTGTATACTTCACTTGACCAACAATTTTAAGTCCCACATAAATGCTAATAATTTTTCTAGTAATGGGAATAACTGAACTAAGCAATACACATGTGCTTTCTGCCTTATGAAGCTTATAACAGGGTCCTAGAGAGAGAAGATAAACATCCTTTTACGTTGTGGGATGATGAAGGCTTCTGTGGGGGCGCACAGTATTCAGTGTGAGTACTTATTTGAACGTCTCTAATTAGGATGGAATGGAAAAAGAAATGGGTGGTGAGATGAGCACCGGACTTTGAGTCAGTTTGATTCAGAATCATGTGGACTCCTAAAATGCATCCAGCACCTGCCTCACGGGGCACTGGGGATGCACAGGTCTGCCTTCACAGAGCACCTAATCATATTGCGAAGACAGGTGCCTGCTGTCAAGGTACTGGGAGCTCTGAGTGCACACAACAGGGAACTGACTGGGCTGCCTTCTCTCCTTGGACTGTCCCTTGGAATCAGCTGTGATGCCCACGAGGATTCAGGAACAAGGAAGAAAAATGAATGTCTCCCCCTTAATGCTTTTTGAGGATTTCTGGTTGTTATGAATTCCAGTGGAAAAATATTACTGAAGTTTTGGAAGGATGAAAGGTGCTCTTTTCTCTAGTTGCCATATATCAACTCAGGTGGTGGCAGTAAGTAACCAATATCCTGAATGCATGCTTAAGCTGTTTATGGGCACATGATCTGGTGAGGCACTGAACCACAGCAAACTGAAGCTTTGCTTTCTTAGCACAAAGTTTCGTTTTATTAGCTATTCTGTCATTGCTTTGTTTTTCCTAAAACATTAATTGGGTTTAGATCATAGGTTGTGGGAAAGAGCGCGCGTAAGATCTTACGAGTGCTTGTGTGTGGAGTATTAGTACTGGGGTTTTAAAATAATATTAACTCATTAAAAAGAGGTATCTAGCACAAGACAGCTCTGGATTCAGATTCTTAAACTGCATTTTATTGTGTTTCTAGATTCTAGCATAGAGCTTGTCACTTTGGACAGCATTGAAGTGTTAAAAAAAATGGATGGATGACACATATTATGTACAACCTTCATGTTAAGAATTCCCAGCATTCTGTCCTACTCCCAGAATCCTTCCTTGTTTCTAAAAAATGCTCTATTTCCTTTCAGCTGACCTATTTGTGTAAAGAAAACCTTATGCAACAGCATGTGGTAGCCCAGACCTCTCATTCCATTCTCCACATTGATCATAGCTCTGGAAAATTACCTTCTTCACTATGGGAGTCATGCCACAGTAGATTTTCTAGTAGATTAGCTGTTTTATCATGATAAAGGAAATAATCTTTATTTTGGGCCAAAAAATTTATTTTCCCACTGTGCAAGTTTAATAGCCATGGAATTAAAAACACTAATATCAAGTCAAATAATTAACCTATATTAGAAAACAACTTAAAGTGGACATGCAATTCAGATATTTTCTTCTCTTGTGTCCACTGACCTGGCTCTAGTTACCTTTTCCTTGGCATAGTTTATAAAGCCAAAACCAAAATTGAGGCCAGCTATCTATCTGTTGTTCAAACAGTTGCCTGCACTATTTTTTTCTGGGTGATTTTATTTGTAGATTTAAGTTCATAGTAACTCTTCTAGTATATTTGGCACTAGAACAAAAGGAGGTCTTCAGTAACTTCATATGAATGTGCTATTACTATACCTTTCTTTCATTTTGGTTATAGTAGACTACCTACTTTAATGGAGGCTTCCCTGGAAGAAAAAATAATTGTGAGTATGAGATTATTACTTGCAGTATTTGTTGCTAAAGTGATCTATTCTTTAGTTGGCATATCTTCTGATAAGAACTGAAGATCTTGGGTAGAAATTGCAGTAAATTGTGGCATTTTGCTTTAATAACTTTAAATATAAGACTGAATGTTCAATGATCAGTTCAGCTGTGTTACATTTTAACCTAATAGTTGAAAATATATCACAATTTTGCCATTTATTTTATTAACAAAGATTACTATTTGAGTAAGTATTAATGGTAAATGGAGAATGGTTGGATATGGTCATAAGAATCAGACCCACACAATTCGTTCTCAAATTTGTTATCTAAGAGTTTGCTTTGGGACCCTGGGAACCTTATCAGGAGTCCGTTAAAATTCTGCCCATAGCTCTCATGTAGCGCTGTTGCACTGTTTATTATCTATTGATATGCCCACATTTTTCACTCAATTGTGAATTCCTAAGACCAGAAGCAGTGTCATTACATCTTTGAAAGAATGGGTTCATATAAAGACAGCGTTCCACACTGGCCTCCACAGGGCAAGTAGATAGTGGAGATGATCTCCTCTTTGGACACAGAGTGTGTTTTGAATCCTGTCTAAATTTTTTTCTTTTCTAACTGTGCATCTTTCAGCAAGTCTCCTCTCTTTTCTGAGCTTCATCTTCCTTGGCACAATGGGATATGGAATATGGAATAATAACATCAGACTTTATTGCTAATGTGTCCAAAACAATCTCAGTGGTTCTGTTGAGGGACTTGGAGGATGTGATGAAGTGCCAGGACATTGCCTGTGTTACCACCAGGTGCCCAAATGATAGTTGTTACTCATGTCATTATTATTACTAGACTAGATCAAATACTGGATTTCTCGTTCTGCATAGAGCTTACCTTTTGATCTTAAAATACTGATTTCATAGAGCTAACTTTTGTCAAGATATTCCAAAGAAGCCCTTACTATTTTTTTCATTTCCCAGTATTTTTTTAATTCATTATCAAGAAATTCATTTGTGATTGGATGTTCATTTGTTTAGTTATCCATTATTCAAATAGTTGGAGCACTTGCTGCATTTTAGGAATTAGAATTAGAGCTAGCAATAGGAAAAAAGAACAAAATAGATCAGTGCCCTGTCCTTGTGGAGCCCCTTGGTAATAGTGGAGACAGCCAAAAAAAGTCAACAAGTAAATGAAAACATACTTGGCTTTGAAAAATGCCATGTGGAAATCCAGAGATGGGGTGGAGAAAGTTGGGATGATGGAAAACTAGTTTGGATAAGGTAGTGAGAAAATGGCCCTTTGAGAAGGTGACATGTGAGCAGAGTTAGTGAGACAGTGCTACTACCTCTCTCTTTGTGGACCTGAAAGACCTCTACTCTCATTTTACTGGTCATTATGTGACCAGAGAATATGAAGGAGGTTACTTTTTCCTTTTAATTTCTTTTTCTTTCTTTAAAAACTTCATTAACCCAATTTGCTGGCCCTTTATTATTGTTTCCAAGAGTGTTATTTTCACTATTAAAAGGCTGAACAGATTTATGGACTACATTGTCTGTGAACTAGAGAGCTTGTTCTTCAAAATGTTAAAGAGAAACAATAGCATTTTTATTTCTTTAAAAGGACCTCTCTCAACCAGCCTCCTCCCATCCTTGTCCGTGAAACAGGCCAAGTACTGCCCCTTGCAGAGCTGCCGTGAATGTGAACTGAGACCGTCTGTCAGAAGTAGCAGCACTAAGCACCAGGGCATGGTCCTTTGCAGGGTGGGCGGCTTTATTGCCTTTCTGCACAACACTTCATGATTTTATCAAAGTGAAGGCCTGGGAATGTTTCAGAATATCTGTTTTATAGATTTACTTATTATTACCATGGCTATTTTATTTCTTATTATTTCTGTGTTTTTGAAATGGTTTTATTATGCAGCTATTCAGATCAGTTTTAACACATCATTTCAATCTTAATACTATTTTCTTTCAACATGTTGCCTAATGTAGCACAATAGTTAAATGCATAGTATTTTAACTATTTAAATTAAATTCCAGGAAAGAATGAAATTATAGAAAAACTTGCCTTTAGGCTTGCCTAATTTTATGCATAAATTTTTACATAAAATATTGGAAATGAATTTAGATCTAGAATTATAATTTACTTTTCATTGTAACAAAGTTGAAATTTTTTGTTTGGTTTTTACCAGGGTGGTTCATTTAAAAAAATATTATTAAACTTTTAAAAAGAAGTATTTTGGGGGTAGATGCTGATTATCTTATCAGACTCTGTGCTGGAGCTGTATATTACTACATTTCTACATTTCTACCTTCTGCCTTCTAGCACAAAGGAGTGTTTCCATGCAAATAGCTTTTCATATCCCTCTGAAGTCAAACTCAATCTCCGTATCCCTACTGCACCTGGGAGGCGTGCTGCTTATATAATACGTGAGCAGAAGAGATGCAGCAAGAGATCAATCCACAAACATTTTGAATTCAGATTATTGTTTTCTGATGATCTGAAGTCAGCAGGGCACAAACTGCTTCTCTAAATTGACTTGTAAAGAATTTACAAGAAAAGATAGAATATTCTCCAGTCACTAACATATTTTTGTTTCTCTACTGTGCAAAACACTGTCCTTGATGTTGTGGGGGAAAGACTAAAATGAACAATACCTGACACTCGGAAAGTGTTCAGTGTTTGCCAAATGCAATGCTAAATGCTTCATGTGGGTGATTTTATTTAGTTCTTACAACAGCTCTGTGAAAGAGCTCTTGTTAGTTATACAAACACACTTTAACATTTGGGGATACTGCTACTTTAGGAGGATCAAGTGATGGAGCCTAGATTCAAATTCATACTACAGAATTGGTGTTCCACTCCTACAATTAACATCCAAAGTTTCTTGGAGATAACAAAGTATCTTTTTGCAAAGGTTAAATAAAGTAATACTAAGAAGCACTTGATAACCACATAGAAAGTACTTAATGACAACTACTATAGCTACTGTTGAAAAGGTATCATAAAGATTAAAATAAATAATATGACACAAAGTCTTCCAAGGTCTCAAAGAGGCATCCTTATATTTGACCTTAAAAATTTGCAATTTATATATATGGAGATAAGGACTGGGGTAAAGAGCATTATAAAGAGTATGGGGATATTTGCACAGAGGTATTGAGATGGGTTTGAGGACTATGAAGTAGTCAATTTATCTACAGTAACCTACCCAAGAAGGATAGGAAGCTGCATAGCAGAGGTAATTTAGGGCCAAGTAATTAAAGCTCAATGCCAGGCAAAGAAATTTGATGTTGTTCTTCTTTTGGAAAGGCTATTTAACTCACTAAAAAATATACATCATTTATTCCTTAGCATTGGAAAATTAATTATTTAGACACCCGAGGAGAGTTTCCTTGGATTATTTTCTTGTTGCCATTACTTAATACATTCATTTTCCAGAAAATACCAATAGTGCCTTGATAGAATCAAAGCTGCTCAGAAAAAGAATCTTTTTCCAAGTAGCTTTTTAAGGTTCTATATTTTTGCATTGATAATCTCAAATATTGTTAGAAACTGTCTTTTGGTATATCTGAAATGTTCACAAGAATTTCTTATAATATTTTCATTCATCAGATTGAATTGATGAAAACAACAACTAGACAATGTGAACCTATAAGGAAAGTACTATGGACTGTTCTTCATATAATCATATTTTTTTCAAATTATTATAATAAAATATTGATGCAAAAACACTACTTCAGCATACTTCAGCATTTTTTCTCCTAGTATAATTGTGTTTCCTGGGTGATATTATTTTTAAATGTGTATATACAAAAATAAATCTGTCAGTATGCATTTTTATGCCTTTTTTCTTAACTCAGCATTCATCATAAAATTCTACACTTTTTTAAAGGCAGAATTACAACTTATTTTGATTTTAGTAATTTACTTGACTTCACAAATACTGTAGTTTCAATTGGTCAGTATGTTTTAAATGACAAAAAGAAAAAAACAACTATGATAAACACAGTACTACCAAATATGTTTTCAGAAGAGCTGTACAACTTTCTTTTTCTACTGGTTAGCAAAATTAATTTGCTATATATCTCTGACTTACACAAGTGAGTTTGCCTCATTAGACTTGGCTAAGTGAGGAAAAGTTTTCTTTTAATAAAAATAGAAGGCATAATTTCAGGAATGAGAAAAATAATGAACGTTTCAGTTGTTTTGAATAAACAATGAGTAATCCTCTTTTCTCAGAGAAGTCTAAGCATTTATTTTTTTCCTTCCTTGCCTGAATGTTGAACAGATAAACATTTCAGACCAATTTATTACACATCTGTTGTAACAGAGAGAAATGAGGAAGAAAAATCACAGTTAACAGTTTTGACAGGTTTGTACAAAATCATATTTAATACATCCAGATATTCTGCCCAGGAAACATGTAGAATGACTCATATTTTAAGTTAATTTAATAGAAAAATCTTATGTCTACTGGCTTTTATTTAGTATACCTCATACATTTCTAATATACCAACAACAGCATCTTCCCTAGAGAGAATAAGTTGACCTCATACCAGCTCTGATTATAATTGTAACTGAAAATAACAGTTGAGATGATATTTTCATTCAGATTCTCAACTCCATTATGGAATATGATACGGTACATATACATTCATGTAAAGAAGTAAAATGTGCTTACCATTAGGATTTTACTTAAGAAATAAATGGCATTCTAAGACACACACACACACACACACACACACACACACACAATCTGTGTTCTTCAAATCTTAGCAGTTAGGTTACTCTTATAGAGTGAAATATATATTCACTTGATATTTTCATGATAAAGCATATTTTTGTAAAATCATGGTAAATGATAATATAAAGGATAAAACAGATCTTACTAATTTATATAATCTGGCCATGTTTAGAATATATTATTACATGAGATTGCTCACGATAATCCTTTATTTTAGAGCACCTTGAGCTTTTTCTTTACCACATAGAAATGTTTGTTTTATGAAATAGTTTCCTTCCCTCCCCTTTCTACTCTGATAGTCAAATTATAGAACCAGAAGAATTTTCCAAACCTGAGCTCTAATACTCATCTCTGATCCCAGACATTTTCTTTGGTCCATCTCTTTTTTCCCTGTGTGTTCATTTTTTTGTGTGTGAGAGTGTGTAGGTGGTAGGGAGGTGGTGGTGATGGAGGAGGAGGAGAAGGAGGGAATCAGTGTGTATGCTATTAACTTTGCTTTTTGAATCTTTTTTCATCAGCTTTTTAACTTTTTTAAATTTATTTTTTATTTATATCCTTTACAATATTTTGTATTCCCCATAGTTTTCCCACCACCAAATCACCCATGAACCATCACCATAGTCCCTTGTGCTCTTTCTCTCCCTGCGCTCCCGTAGAATGTCTCTTTTTATGGATGCCTGCTAGTTTTTGTTTTTGTTTTGTGTGTTATTTTCTCCTCCTGATCCCTTATCTGGCTCCCCTATAGTCCTCCTATAAGTAAAACCATTCAGTATTTTTTTTTCTTCCTCACTTATTTTGCTAAGCATGATCCCTTCTAGCTCCATCCATGTTGCTGCGAATTGCATGTGTTTATCTTTTTTGTTTGCTGAATAGTATTCCATTCTGTATGTGTACCACATCTTCTTAATCCAGTCATCAATTCTGGGGCATTTGGGTTGTTTCCGTATCTCGGCTTAATTACTATATGATTAATTTCAGTATCTGTAAGGATAAGCCCCCTGGAGTTTTGCTTTATTTTCTTCCAAAAAGTCTTAGCCATAAATTTCTTTTTTTCTCAACATACATGTGTTTATAATTACTTTATCAAATGTCCTCCAATTTCTTTTTTTTAAGATTTATTTATTTATGCATACAAGCTGGGGAATAGGCCAGAGGCATGGGGCTGCGAGAGGGTTCACCAGAGACAGAGTGGGCAGCAGAACAGGCAGATCAACGCAAATACACTGCTGAGGGGGAGCAGCGGGCTAGGCAGGAGAGGTCTGCTGCACCATGTGGGAATCTCCCCTGCTGGGCGTCTAACTTGCATGCAGCTGCTGACAGCTCCACAGGGCAGTGCTTTACCTCTGCACCACCAGGGAGGCCCTGCCCTCCAATTTCTGATAAGATTTTATAAGACATGAACTGCCACACATTTGTTTTACAGAAACTTGACATCTTTAAAAGGTTAACCTGTCTCAATCAATGAGCATCCTCTCTTTTTATTTATTCAGAGATTTTAAATGTCCCTAAAAATTTTCAAGTGTTCTCCACAAGAATCTTGTGAAATTTGTATTACATTAATGCCTAAATGTATAGTTTTTGTTGCTGTTATAATTATTACCTTGTTTTCCTGTTTTCAAATTGATTATTACATTGCAGAGAAATACTGTTGATTTTATGCATACTGGTTTTATACTTGACTTTGCAGAACTCTCCCATTAATTCTTCATTACACCTTATTATATAACCCTTTATTTTATGCTCAGTGTTCTGTGGGTAACAAAGTCTTTCAGCTTTTGTCTTTCTTTAAAAATCTTTATTTCGCCAGGTATTTTTTTGCTGGGTAAAGAATTCTAGGTTGATGGCTGTTTCTTTCAGCACTTAAAAAACATTTTCATATTTCTAGTATTTTGTTATTTTTAATATTGGTATTAATTGATTCTTTTTGTTTTAAATCCTTATTCTCTCTGTTCCCTCACTCATTATTTTAGTAGCTGTTTTCATTCTACCTTTATCTTGTTTTTGAAATGCATGGGTTTTGCTTTATTTGTGGTATGAGGCAGGAATTTTTGCCATTCATTTGCCTTCCCTCACTTGTGAAATTTGCCTGTAGCTAATTAAATTATTAGCCTTTTTAAAATAACCACTTGGTAGTTTATTAATCACCTCTAATTTTCTTTGGTCTTCTTCCAGTCCACTGACTTCTGCTCACATTTTTATTCCTTGTCTTCTCATTTCCAGCCTTTTTTTCTCTTGGTTTTGTCTGCCTTTATGAGTTAAGTTATTGATTTCCATTTTCATCTTTATTGTTTTCTATTAAAGGTATTCAAAACAGAATTTTTTGATATTACTGCTTTAGATGTAATCCATAAATTGTGATATGAGTTTCCTTGTCATTATGCTTGAGAACTTTTAGTTCACCTTATTATTTCTTCTTAAAGTCACAGGTTATTATTCATTATTATTTAAAAAATATATTTCAGATTTGGGGGTTGTCTTCTAGCTATCCTTTATTTCAACATTTATTATACTGAGATAAAATGTAATTTATTGAATTTTAGTTTAACTTTTGAGAATTTCATTATGGTCTATGAAATGATTATGTTCTGTGAATATTCCATGAGTGCTGAAGTTGTTTTCTAACGTTCTATGTTAGTACATTTACATATTCTGTCTCATTTCTGAAAGGGATATCTTAATATTACTTGAAAATAAAATAGTAATCATTTATTTAAATCTTCAATTAGTTTCTATGGGAAGCATGTTAAAATAGCTAAGAAAACAGTATGTATATCTATTTATCCCAAAAGATTTGTCACTTATTTTTTTTCTGATCATATTTTTAGGTGCATAGCATCTCTTTGATTGGTGTATTTTCTTTCTGTAACATAGCTTTTATAAGGAGCCAAACTCTTTTGTAATAGTTTTCACTTTAAATTCTATCCTGATAGAAAAATTAATAATTTTCTTCTGTTTCATGTTTCTCTGACATATTTTCCATATGTTTAATGTTGGAGTCATGATTTTTAAAAAATCTGATTTGAGATTCTGCCATTTGGTATTTAGTTCCATTAAAATTACTTTGTTATAACTACTGTTATGTCAAGCTTATTTTTGCCATCTTATGTTGTGTTTTTCTTTTTTATGCCTAGTTTGTTTCATGCTTGATTTCTTGCATTGCTATCTTCTTTTTTTACCTTTGAATAGAAATTCTTTCAATCATGTTTTCTTTTTTTCCATACTTAAGAATTCTTCCGTTATTTTTTTTCAGCTTTCTCCCATCTGTTTACTTTTCTGTATTCTACTTCTAGTCTCCAAATCTCATATCTTCTATCTTATTCTTTCTCTTTTTTCTCCCTTCTAGATACCATCTAGAGAGCTCCTTGACCTGGATTTCTCAGATATTAGATTGTTTGAGCTTTTTTCTTTTCATTCATAATGTTGTGTTCCTCATATGCCTTTTTATTTTCTTTGAACTACTTTTTTTATTCCCCTGGAACTACTCTGGAACCTTCCTTAGTAGTGATGTCTGCCTGAGACTAGAAAACTTTGATGGAAAAAGAAAGGAAGAGAAGATATTTATAAGTATGGGTAATTGACAGACTAGTGAACAAAAATACAGAAAATCTATACAAAATGTTAGCTCACAGAATCCAATAGTTTCAAAAATAGTGAAACGAATATATTCTGACTATATTAGATTACAGTGTGTGCTTCTACATAGTATTTTTTTTTGATTATTTTTTTTCACTCATGACTTAGATTTGTGAACCACTTAGTGTCTCTAAGTGGAATTGAAGCACTTCTCAAAAGCAAGACTTGTGTGACTCTATGGAAAAACATGTTTGGAGTTAGGTCTATCTACGAGGTAAAAAATAGAAGACTCGTCATTGAATCCTTTCTATGAAATAACCTCTATGTGTTAAGCACCATTCCACAGTATTCTCATTTAATACATAGAAATCCTCTGAGGGATAAGTAGCTACCATCCCCAATTTACAAGTGGGCTTAGAGAGGATATCTGAAAGTGGTAAACAGTAAAGGTGGGAACAAATTCTGAAGGAGAGTCATCAGCTCTAGAAATGCTGGGATGATGCAGGAAAAGGAGAAATGTGAAAAGTCCTATTGCTTTTTGAGATTATGCATTCTCTATATAAGGATGTATGGCGGTGGTCAGGAAAAACCAATGTGTTGAAATGATTTGTTTTCAGCAAGGAACTTAACCTTTGACAAAGCCTGAAGGGTGGAAGGAGTACAATTAGTAGGCAGCTGAATTGGGCTAGCCCTGCAAAAGAAGACAGAGTTCTTTGGTGAATGTTCAGGGAGACCTTATGAAAGACTGATATGGAGGGGGCGTGACCACCTTGCTTCAAGTTAGAGAAAACCTCAAACTTGTAACAAAATAAATGATTGGAAAGACTTTTTTATCCCTGAGAAAAGTACTTGTGTAATGTACTTGCATAGTCAGGCTTCTGTTATTATATATTCTGCAGTTTTGGCTTTGACTTTCTCCTAACTCTAATTAGCAACTAGCTGCTAAGTGTCAAGCAAAGGAGCGAGCCAGGCTGTGAGAAGGCAAGAGATTGAGAGTCAAGTGAAATTCCTTTTCCCAGTCAGAATCAGAAAATTGACTGGAAATATTAATATTTTTCTGGTTGCTCCTTTCTGCTGCACTCCAAACTGCTGCCCTGCTGAAGAATGAGTCATTCTTTCTGTGTCTTTGTACATGTATCAGTCATAATTTCTCTTTACTATGGTGACTGTATTATTCCTGCAGTTGTCTGTGCTATTCTCCTGAATAATGACACTCCAAGAGAGAAGGGGTGGACTGCTGTGTTTTTTTTTTTTTCCCTGTGTGTTCACTGAAGCTTTGTTATCCAATTGAATAGATAAGCAGTAACTGAAAATGTAGTACTAGATCTGAATCTTGTATTTTGGCCAGGCAATGGAGAGTTCTTATTTATAGGAAAGCTCTGTCTTTGAACCAGTATGCTTCTCTGTAAGGGTACTCAAAAAGTATAGGGAAAGATTGAGAATCAGTAGAATTGAATGATGAACATAATATATGTCATGTCTAAGAATCTCAAATGAGAAAGTAAGGTTTAGAAAGAAAAACTTATGAAAATAAAGTTCAGTCAAAATTGAGATTAATCACCACTGACTGTATTAACCAGTAGCTGATGTGAACTAACGCAATATGCTAAGGGGTATGAGAACACACTATTTTGTGATAAAAGGGTATTAGTTTAATGTAAGGGTACTTTAAAACTGTAATAAATAGAGAAAATGAGGTACTAGTAAGAAAAGAAAAATAACTGGCTGTGGTAAATTCAGACATTTTCCATCTAAATTGTTGTTTTTAATGACGAAGGCATGCTGCTCCAGGAGGATGTGATAGGAGCTCTATCTACAGTGAGATTAAATAGGTCCCAGAAGAAACCATGGCTCAGTGTTCTGCAGGTGTTCATAGATCAAACAATTTTTTTTTTAATCATTCTCTGAAAAATCCCTCAGGAGAGGGAGGTGGTGAAAAGAGGAATTGGATCAGCGTGCATTTTCCTTTTACTTTGGAAATGCTTTGGACAACTGAGAGACTTTAAGCCGGGGTCTGTGAGTAAAAAGCTGAAATAGGAAAAAGAAAAATCACAGTGTAACAAGTCAGAAGAGTCTAATATATTATAAAACAGCTGTCTGGATGATGTTTTGTTGTTCTGTCTTCCTGAATTTGCATAGTATGTCCTTTCTCAAATAACTAAGAAAGATGACAAGGAGCATGCCAGCAGCCTTCCTCCTTTCCTCCAGCGATAACCAACTATGCAGTAGAGATATTGGGTATTTTGCTACCTTAGTTGGTTCTGCCTCCCTGATCATGCCACTTGGGGAGTGGTGCTATGAACTGTGTCCATTACATGAAATATAATAACTACATGACTTAATGTTTCACAGTATGTTTTATATGATGGTGCCGGAGGCCAGCTCCGGGCAAAGTTATTGTCGGTTCCGAGCGTGATGGAGAAGGTGTCGGGGAAAGGGGGGAAGGGGAAGGGGAAGGGGAGTGAGAGACAGCACACACCAGAAGGTGTGATCAGGCTTTTCTCTGCTTTATTGCCCAGATAGCGGGGTTTTATATTGTAAGAGTTGGCAAGTAAGCATAATTTTAACAAATAATGAAGGTTACATAGTTTACAGAAACAAGACATGTTTGAGACAAAAATACATACTTTTTTAGTACGTAAAGGTTAGATAAAGATTAACTTTTTTTTTGAATATACTGTTTATTGTGGTCTAGAGGTCATGGCTGGTATTTGGTTGCTAGGAAATGCAAAAAGGGGGTATGGGAAAGAAGCAATTCATTATGTTTTGTATTGTGGTCTGTGGTCTGTCAAGGACATTGTTATCATTAGCTGAAACAGCCCAATACTTATCTCGGTAGTGTGAGGCACAAGGGAGTTGTGCAGGTGTAAGTAAAGAAATGTATCTTACAAGTAGCTAAAAACAGGCTGATTATTTTTAACTCCTCCTTAAGTTGTCTTGCTTTGGATTACAAAGGATATTTTGATTATACTAACAGTACATATTTTTTTCTTAGGCATCAGTTCATGGGTTACAGCTATTGAGGGAGTACATTTTGTTTATAATTGATTACACAGGAACTTGCTGATCACAACATTTTTCAGAAGATGGATATGTGCTTTTGAAGCTACGTAACTAAGGTTTTAGTAAGAATACAAGAGGTTATCATAATGATTAATAAGAACATTTGTCTATGATTAACTATACAGGTGACCTAAGACCTGTCTTTCTACAAATCTAAATCTGATGTGACTATTGGACATCAGAGAAACATCAAAGGCTCATTTACGTCAAAAAACACATAGCAAGCTAGCAAATAATGCAGGCCTACAGTTCCTAATGTTTTCAGTCCAGCTACGTAACAGGATCCTCGGTGACTGGTGTCAATCAACTTTGTCTTTGTAGTTTTAGATTAACAAGAGTAGAGATAGCACACCTGTTCTCCGAGAAGGGAACTTCCTTGAAGCCTTCTTCACCCACAATCGTGACTTTGTCAAACGATGTAGGGGGGAACTAGGCGTGGCATGATGGGCTGGATTATATGCTCTGATGGGTTAAATCTGTATAGTCGATTTTCAAGTGATTTAAGGAGAAATGTATTTTATCCTGTATTTTAATGACTTAAAACCATCAAAAAAATAGTATTTATTTGAACATATAAAAAAGTAATTGTTTATATTAGCTGACCTAGATACTGTCTCATAATCTGGGTCTGACCTTCAGTTCTATGCATGTTTTGATTTTTCGAGCACTGTGAACATACCTGTTTTGTATGACCTATACCTGATGGTCTCTGAGAGTTGCATAGCACTTCTTAGCACCCTCCTTCAGCCAGAGCCTCCTCCCTAACTCAGTCTCAGCCTGCTGTGTTCCAGTAAGAGAGTAGAAGGGGATCCAGGTTGCTTTCATCACAGAGATTTCCATTTTCAACTCTGAAGAAAAGTATAAACTGACACAATTTAAGTCAGGATTAGTTTGATGTCAGCTCATATCTTAAATTCTGTTTTAGTGCCTTGAAATCCTCTTTGGAATGAAGTGTGTATCTACTCTGACCAGAGTAAAACATGTCTATATTCACCATATAAAATTTTAAATTGATTTAGAGTACCTGCTAGATACTCTATTAGTTATAAGCCAAGCTTAATTTTACAAGCAGTAAAATATTGTAGCAATACTTTAAACTTCAACAGTGACTTTGAGGTAACATAAGCCTTAATTTCATGGGTAAGTGAACTTCTCAGTACAAAGGAAATTAATTCTGATGACGCTAATTTTACAGTAATTTGTTCCTTATGTAAAATATGCTTTTACCGTAATTTAAGGGGAAAAATGGATTAGAGAAAAATCATGACCAAATTCTAATTTCAGATAAAAGGTAAAAAATACCTCAAAGAGAAGTCCAAAACTCATGTTCTTTGGATAAACAGTTTCTGTGTTATAGCAGAAGCTTCAGTGATGTGACTTTTATGGTCATTAACCTAGTTTGTTTTTAATAAATGTTGGCACCTGCTGTTAACACAGTGCCAACTGATCTCAAGTAGCTGGGATTTGTTGTTGTTCAAAAATAGAACACATGACAAAAGCTCAACCTGATATTTGACAGAGAAAATGTGAGAAATTCAAATGAAAAAGTGGTGAAATGAGGGAATGGAGAACATATTTAGGAAGGAATGAAAAACCATTCTTCACTCCTTCCACTGCTCGACTGTACTGAGAAGCAGGGTTCGTTTTGGGGCAGAAAGAGTTGACTAGTTTAGAATTCAGTCAGATTAGCTTTCTAAAAATTATCTGTTACTTAGGCAATACTAAAGTTCTTCTTTTTGTACATAAATTGTGTTGATGGATCTGTGTATAATAATAACTCATTAGTCTTTATATTAGAGTGTTTTAAATTTTAATTATTTTCATGGACAGATTTTTACTACATTACTAAGATAAACTAAAGGAAATTTTAATATTCTTTAATATGTAATATTTTTCAGAGGATTAATTAGCTGATCAGTATATCTGATAATCTGTGAAATGCCAAGCCATCGTTTGCTGAAAGTTGAATTTTTCACTGAATCTAGAGACTGAGAATTCCATTATTTAGGAGATAAATTCCATGCCTTTACTTCATAGATTGCTGCATAAGCATGGGCATTACCCTAGTTTGTTTTTAAGAAATGTTGGCACCTGGATAGCCTTGTCTGTGATATTTTGGTGAAAACTACCTGCTACAACTTGCAGTATCACAAGTACTCAATAATAAATAATAAATTGTTAAAGTATATGCCTATGATTGGTATTTTTTAAATGACGTTTGTTCATATGGGTAGGTATACAGAAGAGAAATACCTGTTAGTAGTAACTGTATAAATTACATTCAGTTCTTGAGAAACATGTTTGAATATATTTTATGCTAATCAGAAAAAAATCTCTTCAATGGATAGTCCCTTCTTTGCTTAAAATATATAAATGTAACTACAACTACAGAATAGTTCACAATTTAAAAAATAGGATAAAAAATGATAAACTTTTTAACTCATGTGAGGGTTTAAAAACTGATTTCACTTACTGACTCAAGAAAAAATCATCAGATGGCATACAATTATTTGAAATACAGATTTCAAAAGTACTTGCTTACTCTAGGTTTATAGAAATTCTTATTTTGTAAAAAAAAAAAAGCTATTCTTAGGGAATGCTTACAAAATACTGTTTAGTTATCCACTTCAAGGAGAACTACACGTTTTGAATTAATATTTCAGTTCAACTTTTTGTAGTTTCAACTCTATATTCAGTATATTGTGTGATTCCACATAGTCCTACCTTCTGAGAGATTCTTGTCTAGTAGGAGCTTTAGGTCTTTTTAGTATACTATGGTAAATGCTGTGATGAAGGTATGTACATATGACCAATTCAAAAAATCGGGGGCAAGAGAGTAGAGATTTTGGGGACAGATGATCCTCCAGGTCCTGCTTATATCAACCATGCAGAGGTGAAAACTCTGGTCTTGGCAGTAGTGATTATTCTGTCAACATGGGGAGGTTGTTGTGGTTGACTTGGTTTTTGCTGTCGGCCCCTCTAATTGTACTTTAATTGACTCACCTAAGTCTGTTTTGTTTTTCTTTTAATCTATGAATTAGATGTGAAATACACTAGAATTTTGGTAGTGAGTGTGCTGAGGTGTATATACATAAGAAGTTATGAAAGTTGTACTCCTGAAATATACATTGTATTGTTAGCCAATGGTAAGTTGATGACATTTTATTGTTTTTTTTTTAATGATTTAGGGACAGAAGTAAAAATATTGAAATACAGCCTATACATGCTAATTGTTAACATTTTGGGCACTCTCTTGGTGACTTTGGCTACTTACTCCTCTATGTCCTGTGTTTATCATGGATAGAAAGGGAATAAAAATAGTTTCTCTGACAGAAGATAAGCTGTTGTAGTTGTTGAAGCTAAAATCACAAAACACTGTTTTCATTTACACACCCAGTACCAGTACCAAAAAAAAAAAAAAAAAAAAATCCAAACAAAAAATCCTATGTGAAGGGAAAAAAATGGTTTCGTTCACGGGAAGGAACAATATAAATTCAAAACTTAGCAGATAACAGTTAGCTCTATCAGTCAGCTTTTTGAAACGTTTCCATCCATATCCAGTCAAAACCAAGAATGTTCTTCCTTGAAATATCATCTATAGGGATTTCCAAGTAGACCACAAGACTGTGTACTATCTTAGAATGTCTGCTAAAGACTCTGTCATTGACTGGGTAACAGAGTAAAAACTGCAAAGACCTTTTTTCCTTGCAAGAGGGAAAGAGAGGGATAGAAGAAACTACTCAAACTTCATTTTCTGTCCTTGTGGCTGCGGTCACCACCTCCTTCTCTGCCTCCTGGGAAATTGCCGCAGACCCTTCTGGTACTGCATCAGCCTCCAAAGTGACCTCTGGTTCCCCTGAGACATCCAAAGCCACCTTCACCCTTAGGTTTGACCCAGCCCAAAGTGACTTTTCCCTTCAGTTTCACCGTCTTCCATGGATTCCTTGGCAGCCATGACAGCGTCCTCAGACTTCCTTTGAAGTTTGCAAAACCAAAATGCTTGGATGATCCAGTCTCCCAGTGAATGATAATTATCATGGGATAGAGCCATCAAACAGCTTCTTTAGTGTCTCTTGTGGTATTCTCAGACAGGTCTTTGGCAAATAGTTTTGGATAGAAGGCTTCTTGCATTGGGCTAGCCTTTGGATCTTTGCAACTCCAGCCCAATTGCTTTCTTCAGTTTCCTTTTTTTTTTTTTTTTTGCTATAGTTTAAAGCTTCCTTACCATCTTTGAATGAAGCAGATTCTCTAAATGCCTACCTTTTAGGTTTGCTATTTTGGTTTTGGGACACTTTGATAAGAATTGCTTTCTCAAGTACTTCTGAAGAGTTTATACTGTTGTACTATAGGAAAGGGGTTAATGTGGTGGGCTCACTACAGTTGTAATATCTGATGGAGGTATCCTAATATTATATCAAGTAAAAGTAAATAAAATTTGAAAAAAGAATCTGGGGGAAAATTTTTTTTGATTCACCACTCCAGGTGCTATTTTTCCATCTCTATGGTCTTGACTTTGATCATGCTCTCTGATATGGTACAGGGAAATGAATCATTCATCTATCTCTAGTCCCTGCTTTTTTGCTAAATTTTTCTCTGAATCAGCTTCCATCTTAAATTCAATATAAGAATTCTCTTTATCTTTCCATCCTTGCTGACTAATATGCTCTTCATAGCACCTTCAAACACATCTTTTAATTCATGCCAAGTAACTTCATACAGCAACCTTTTAACCAAAAGTATTCTTGCATCTCCACCTTTCTTACTGTCTTTCCCTTTGGTTTTTCTAGTTTGATTTCATTGCCAAAGACTTAAGTCAGTGAATTCCATGGCCTTTTCCAGGTCTTCAGTAGATTCAAAATTCACATAACCAAACTTCGTGAACACACCAATTCTTCCATCCTAACAATAAGATCTTATTAATTTATTAATTAATTTATTTTATTTATTTTTATTGTTTTTATTATTTATGTATTTTACATTATTGTGTGTTCCCTGTAGGTTTCCCACCACTAATTCACCCGTGACCCATCACCACAGTCCCCCATGCTATCCTCTCCCCATTCTGAGCCCCTATCCTCCCCCTCTCTCACTAAATGTCTCTCTTTTATTTGGTTCCTCTATATTCCTGTTATAAGTGAAACCATTCAGTATTTTTCTTTTTCCTTTTGGTTTATTTCGCTGAGCATGAGCCCTTCTAGATCCATCCATGCTGGTGCGAATTGCATGTGTTTATTTTTTTTGAATGTTGAATAGTATTCCATTGTGTGTATATACCACATCTTCTTGATACAGTTATCTATTTTTGGGCATTTGGGTTGTTTCCATATTTTAGCTATTGTGAATAGTGCTGCTATAAACATGTGGGTGCATGTATCCTTTTGGATTAATGTTTTTGTGTCCTTTGGGTAGATTCCCAAAAGTGGTATTGCTGGGTCGTATGGAACCTCCATTTTCAGCAGTTTGAGGAAACGTCATAAGGCTTTCCATAGTGGTTGAACCAGTTTGCATTCCCACCAGCAGTGAAGGAGAGTTCCAAGCCCAAGGCCAGACAGTTTTATAAATGAATTTTAACAAACGTTTAAAAACTAACTAGTCCCCATCTTACACAAACTCTTTCAAAAAATTAAGAAGGAAGGAATACTACCAAACACGTTCTATGAGGCCAACATTACACTAAAACCAAAACCAAACAATGACAACACACATAAAAAACCGCAGACCAATCTCTGTAATGAACACTGATGCAAGAATATTCAACAAAATCTTAGCCAACAGGATCCAACAATGTATCCAAAACATAATACACCACCATCAAGTGGGATTTATACCAGGCACACAAGGATGGTTCAGTATCTGAAAATCAATTAATGTAATCCAACACATCCACAAAAGGAAAAATAAAAACCATATGATCATATCAGTAGATGATGAAAAAGCATTCATCAAAGTGCAACATCCATTTATGATAAAGGCCTTTGACATCCTTGGAATAGAAGGAACATACCTTAACATAATAAAAGCCATATATGACAAACCCACAGCCAATATCCTCAGTGGTGAGAAGCTGAAAGCCTTTCTCCTAAGAGCAGGAACAAGGCCAGGATGTCCACTCTCACCATTGCTTTTCAATATAATACTGGAAGTCCTAGCCAGAGCAATAAGACAAAGACATACAAGGAATCCAAATAGGGAAATAAAAAATCAAACTGTCACTATTTGCACATGATATGATAATATACATAGAGAATCCTACAAACTCTATAGAAAAATTACTCAAAATTATAGACCAGTTCAGTAAAGTAGCAGGATCCAAAATCAGTGCACAAAAATCAGAGGCCTACCTATATGCAAACACTCAGTCTGAAGAAGAAGAAATTAAGAGAATCATCCGCTTCAAAATTGAAACCCAAAAGATCAAATACCTGGGAATAAACCTAACAAAAGAGGTAAGGGACTTACACAAAGAAAACTGTAAGACACTATTAAGAGAAATAGAGGAGGACACACAAAAAAAGAAAAGACATCCCCTGTTCATGATTGGAAGAATAAACATTATAAAAATGGCCATACTACCAAAAACAATTTATAGATTCAATGCCATTCTGATAAAAATCTCAGTGACATACTTCAAAGAAATGGAACAAACATTGATGAAATTCATATGGAACCACAAAAAACTCAAATAGCTAAAGCTCTCCTGACTAAAAGAAAATGGAGGGATTACAGTCCTTGACTTCAAACTATACTACAAAACCATAATAATTAAAACAGCATAGTACTGAAACAAAAACAGATGCACTGACCAATGGAATCAAATAGAAAACCCAGAAATAGGGCCTCCCCGGTGGCACAGTGGTTAGGCGCTGCGCTGTGGAGCTGTCGGCAGCGGCGACGCGAGTTCGACGCCCGGCCGGGGAGAATCCCACATGGTGCGGCAGACCTCTCCTGCCTCGCCCGCTGCTCCCCTCAGCAGTGTATTTCTGATCTGCCTGTTCTGCTACCCACTCCACCTCTGGTGAACCCTCTCGCCGCCCCACGCCTCCAGCCTGTACCCCAGCTTGTATGTATAAATAAAAAATAAAATCTTAAAAAAAAAAAAAGAAAACCCAGAAATAAATCCCCATATCTATGAACAACTAGTCTTTGACAAAGGAGCAGAGAATATGCAATGGCACAAGGTTAGCTTGTTCAGTAAATGGTGCTGGGAAAACTGGACTGCAACATGCAAAAAATGCAGCTAGAATACTACCTCATACCATGCACAAAAACCAACTCAAAATGGAGAAAAGATTTGATGTAAGACCTGAAACCATAAAATTTATAGAAGAAAAAATAGGCACAACTCTACACGACATACATCTCAGCAAAATCTTTAAGGACACATCCCAAGAAGCAAAGGAAATCAAGGAAAAGATAAACAGCTGGAACTACATCAAAATAAAAAGATCCTGCAAAGCAAAAGAGACATTAATCAAAACAAACAGACATCCTACTAACTGGGAGAAAATCTTTGCACACAGTACAACCGACAAAGGACTGATAACAAAAATCTACAAGGAGCTCACACAACTCAACAAAAACAAAGTCAACAATCCAGTCAAAAAATGGGCTGAAGAGCTAAAAAGACACTTCTCCAAAGAAAAAAAGCAAATGGCCAACAGCTACATGAAAAAATGTTCAAGATCACTCATAATCAGGGAAATGCAAATCAAAACCACAATGAGATATCACCTCACAACAGTGAGAATGGTGCGTATTAAAAAAACACGCAACAACAAATGCTGGCAAGGATGCGGAGAAAAAGGAACTCTTGTACACTGCTGGTGGGAATGCAAAGTGGTCCAACCACTATGGAAAGCTGTATGACGTTTCTGCAAACTACTGAAAATGGAGCTTCCATACAACCCAGCAATACCACTTTTGAGAATCTACCCAAAGGACACAAAAACATTAATTCAAAAGGATACATGCACCCACATGTTTATAGCAGCACTGTTTACAATAGTTAAGGTATGGACATAACCTAGATGCCCCAAAATAGATGACTGTATCAAGAAGAAGTGGTACATATACACAATGGAATACTACTCAGCATTCAAAAATGATAAACAAATGCAATTTGCAGCAACCTGGATGGAGCTAGAAATGATCATGCTTAGCAAAATAAGCCAGAAAGAAAGAGGAAAATATGGAATGGTCTGATTCATAACAGGAATATAGGGAAACCAGACAAGAGAAAGACACCTAGCAAGGGAAGTGGAGGATAAGGGCTCAAAATAGGGAAGAAAAGAGCACAAGAGACGATGGTGAAGGGTCATGGGTGAGTTGGTGGTGGATTACCCATGGGGAATAAACAATGTAAAAAATACAAATTAAATAAATTAAAAAAAAAAAGAAATACTACTACTGGTGTCAGACACACTGCTCCAGAGTGGCTCATTTTCATTAAGACTGGAAGAAAAAAACAATCCTGATTTTTATGAAAGTATTCTTGATATAACTTCAGGTTAGAATCTACTAGGGCCTCCCTGGTTGTGCAACGGGTTAAGCGCACAGCGCTGTGGATCTATCAGCAGCTGTGGCACGAGTTCGATGCCAGGCCAGGGAGATTCCACATGGCGAAGCAGACCTCTCCTGCCTCTCCTGCTGCTCCCCTCAGCAGTGTACTTTGGTCTACCTGCCTGTTCTGCTCCCCACTCTCTCTCTGGTGAACCCTCTCACCCTCCCACACCTCTGGCCTGTACTGCAGCTTGTATGCATAAATAAATAAAATCTTGGGCCTCCCTGGTGGCGCAGCGGTTAAGCGCTGCGCTGTGGAGCTGTCGGCAGCAGCGACGCGAGTTCGACGCCTGGCCGGGGAGAATCCCACATGGTGCGGCAGACCTCTCCTGCCTTGCCCGCTGCTCCCCTCAGCAGTGTATTTCTGATCTGCCTGTTCTGCTCCTCACTCTGTCTCTGGTGAACCCTCTCGCCGCCCCACGCCTCTGGCCTGTACCCCAGCTTGTATGTATAAATAAAAAATAAATCTTTAAAAAAAATAAATAAAATAAAATCTTAAAAATAAAGAATCTACTAGTCTCTGTTACTAACTTTGCCCAATCTGTAAACATGCCTGTTGATAAATGCCTCTGAAGATGCTTATGAGGATTAAATGAGGCATTGTGGTGGGGGTGTTAAGTAAAAAGTCTTGAGTTATGACTGTCGCAGTGATAGCTATGTGGGCAACTTTATTTAATCTCGAGGTACAGGTGCCGCATCTATTAACATGCTGGTTGTATTAAAAATTTAATGAGAGTATGAAGGCAAAATCCCTGGCATGCATTAAGTGCTTTGCCATTCAGATGTGATTTCTTTGACTAGGATTGTGTTAATTAGAAAATAATTGCCAACATTTAAGTATCAGAAGTGTTCTGGATCTCAGAAATCAGAAGCTCTGGCAGCCTTGTATTTGCACGTCTTGCTGGCTGCTCGCCTCAGTTCTCCCTTGTTGGAGGGAATCTGGCTCCCTGCTGCTTTGCACCTTGCTAGACCAGACAGTTGTAGGGTCAGACTGATCCTCTAGGCATTTCTTGTTTGGTCATAATTAGAGACTTTGGTTAGCGAGTGTGTTGCATTTGGGTGTGATGCTTGATATACCATATTGCAACTTCCACAGGGTATTTGAAAAATCTTGTGTGATATCCTATACATAAAATGAGATGTATGGAGTGTAATAACAATTAGATGAAAATAATGCTAGAAATTGTTGATAATACCAATCTGACAGACTGAAGAATCAAGTCTTGTAGCCCTGTGCTATTGAAATCTTCATTTGTTTGGATAAAGCTGTTGAGGGCAGGTCCATCAAAGCTGCAGCTTCTGTGAAGCTGGGAGTGACAGTTGCTTGATAGATGACAGACACAAGATGAAAATAAATCTCTATAAAATGGAGCTGTGGCCCATAATTGAGCAAGGATAAGTGTGCAGCTCTGTAATGAGGGTTTGAAAAATGAACTACACAAGTAAAATTGGGGATGAAAATATCATAAGAGCAGATGAAAAAGCTAGGGTTTAGATGGAATGTTTAACCTCAAAGGGTGTCCATGGCCATCATTGTTACATAAGGAGTCCATTGGGACTTCTATTCACGCTTACTTACTTAAACATATTTTCAAAGTACCTATTTTTTTGGCATGTTGACTTACATAATAGGATAATAATACATGAATAAAAAAATTAACTGTGCATTTGGAGTACAGATTTGTTTTTTTTTTCCAATAAATAGGGGAGAACTGATCAAAAGATTGGGATTTCTGTTTATTGAGAGGTAACATAGAATAGTGTAATATGAACTTTGGAGTTGAATATTCCTGAATATAAACTCTTGCTCTGTGAGATAATGCTTATAATTTTGCATAAATAACATAATTCCTTTGAGTCTCACTTTTTCATTAAGTGTAAAATGTGTTAGATACTTCTCTCAAAATTTTGTTGGGATGGTGCAATGAGATGGCTTTCTTGTTTTCTTTTTGTTATTGACTTCTAGCTTGATATCATTATGATCTGAGAATATAATCTGTATAATTTTAGTTTTTTTAATTTTGTGGGGTTTGTTTTGTGGCCCAGAATATAATTCATTTGGGTGAATATTCCATGAGCACTTAGTAAGAATGTATATTCTGCTGTTGTTGAGCAGTATGTTCTGTAAATGTAAATTAGGTACTGTTGGTTGATATGTTGTTTAGTTCTGTATCTCTGCTAATTTTCTGCTAGGTGGGTGGAATAATCATATAATTCCATGACGACATGATTTTTTTTTTTTTTAACATGGTGCCTGGCCTTTTTGGCCCAGAGTAGTTAGTAAAGTATAGCTTAGGTCTCCCAATACTTGGCAGGGCTGCTTAATAAAGTATAGCTTAGGTCTCCCAATACTTGGCTGGGCTGCTTAATGGAAAGCACTTGGTTGCCCACTTTATAATATCAGGTCAGCTGCAGGGAAGCCATTATGAGAAGGATATATGGCTCCACACGTAAGGGAAGTATTTGTACCCAGTGGTTTCCCATGAATTTACTACCTGAGTCTCTCATCATTAGCATTCTTGGATTTACGGAAATGTTATCAAACCCTTGTTACCCTTCTGGCTATTGAGCAAGTTTGAATATCAGAACCCTAACTCCTTCCTTATAAAATGAGTTAGATTAGATTCTAGTTTTTCCTGACTCTCAGATATATTTATAAATGTATGTCTCTCTGAGGTTGTTAGCACATAGATTGAACATGTTTTCACATTTTATAGTAGCATATGTAAAATGCTGCACTTTCTATTCTTTGGCCAATTACTTTCTTAATAAAACTCTGGGGAGGATATACAATTGCAAAAGAAAAGAGTTGCATGTTAAATGACCAAAAAAAAAAAAAAAAAAAGCCTCAGTCTTTGTGGGTGAACAAAACATTCCTTCTTGAAAGTTACATATATTTTTCTGTGCCTCATTTTCTGAAGAAAATTGTCAGTTTGGAACTGGTTATTCCTATAAGTAGGAAAAACTAAAACAACTGAATATTTATTGATCTCAAAAAAGATACAGAAATGTGATCTCTGAGCCTCAGTGATGAGTAGTCATAGTACATCAGTGCACTATATTGGATATGTCTCTTTAAAGTCATATATTGCTGGAATTTGAAAAATAACCTATTGGATGGAATTGGAAGGGATTATGCTAAGGGAAATAAGCCAGAGGGAGAAAGACAAATACCTTATGACTTCATTCATGTGAAATATAGAGGACAAAACCTAGAGATATAACTGCAGAATTGAGACTATCAGAGAGGGGAGGATGGTGGGGATGGGAACAAAGTGGGGAGGACCCCAGTGGTGTATGGTAAAGAACTAGGGGTGCTTTGGTGGTGGGGGTATGCATATGAGGAACCTGCTCCCCTGAGACATATTACGTGTTGTAAGTCAATGTTACCTCAATTAAAAAACAAAAACCAAACCTGGGAATTGATCTTTTAGCTGGTAATTTTAGTATGAAAAAGTGATATTGATTGTGATAAATGTTGTATTGAGATTTATTTCCTCCATATTTTTTTCCATTTTCAATTTATTTCTGCTTTTTTATTGTGTGCTAATGCTTTTTCCTTTTTTTCTGCTTTTCCTAAAAGTTTTCCCCCGTTACTTACCCTGAAGTGATTGTGCATTCCATTTCTGTTAGACTTAAATTTATCACATATATTCTGATTCATTTTATAAAAGATGAATCTGGTTTTAGCAAATTTTGTGAATCAAAGAAGTAGGAATTTATTTTTGTATCAGAAAACATGACCAGGGTTCTGAAATATGGGTTTGTTGTCTGTGACTATACTCTGACATTTCATTGCTACTTGTTCATTATATTCTTATTAATGGTCCCGGGGAGTCATACATTATAGAGATGTGACGTTTGTATAAATCTCCTGTGGGATAACTTAAGCCATGCTTCAGCATTGCAGACTTTTTGTTAATGGAACTGTAATCAGATAAAGTGGTTGTCAGTGACTGAGCTTGAGTTAAAAAAATAAAAAAGAAAAAAATCGAAAGCAAAAATAAACCTCTTATGAAGCAAAAAAAAAAAATATTGAAACAACATGAATTAAAGACTCACCATTTCATTGGTGAAATAAACTCTCTCAGCTATGGTGAGAGATACTCCTCCAGTCATCATCTCTTGGTTATTGTCAACACCAGTGGCAATTTTAAATTAAAGACTGCTAAGAGAGAAAAATCTGAAACAGAGAAATGATGTTGTAATGTTTTTAAAAAGTTGTCCTTTGGAAATGGTCTTTAGTTTTAGGTTTACTGTATTCACACTCAAAGCTTTCATTAAATATGATTAAATGAAGTTGCTGGTTGCTAAAAGAACAGCTGTTGGGAGTGCTGTTTGGCTTAAATCTCTGATTAAAACATTGAAATTGTTTTTCCTAATCTCCTTTGGGTAAAGATGAATTCCTGAATATGTTAGCAAAGTGGGCTTCCTATTACATTCTCTTACCATATCCAGAAATGTGTTGATGCAAAACAAAATTAAATCTAGGCAATTGTGATGTAGAAATTGGATCAGGCTTCTGGAATTTTCAGTTTTTGGCATATTTTGTATTGTTTATTGGAGATGCATGTGCAACTCTGTCTTTGCATCAGTTTGTTAATCTTTAAAAATTAAAATTGTAATTATTTTGGACTCCTGGTTGTGAGATAGTTAAGAAATTTCAAAAGGCAAAATTTTGCTTTTTAAAACAATGTGTACTAAAATTTATTAATGTCATTTATGAGAAACAACTTTTTTGACAAAGAAAGAGAAAGTGACACTGAATCTGTGATTGTACTGAAAATTCAGAGGTACTTTTTGGAAACAGGAAATATTTTTCAACTACTTCATGTATAATGTTTCTTTCCTTTTCCATTTAAATAAATAGGTATTATATTTTTAGGTGTTCTGAAGAGCAGTGACATTTCAGACCAAGATTTACCAAAGCACAGGAGGAGAGATTTAAGATGTTCTTTGCTTGAGAAAAATTTGACAGTTCTTTACTTTGATTATATTTTGAAGAGACTATGTTCCTTTCAATATCTGTTTATTTTGAAATGATGTAAGACTTGCATGTCAGTTCCTTGGTTAACATATAAAACTCCCATATATACACTTTACCTGGGTTTCCTTCCATGGGACCTAGCTATTGCCTTATTGACTTTATCACTATCTCTGTTCCTCTTGTCTATATACTGTGTTCTTTCTGAACTGTTTGAGAGTTAGTTGTAGACTAACCCGTAATATTTCTTTTTTTTTAAAGATTTATTTATTTATACATACAAGCTGGGATACAGGCCAGAGGCGTGGGGCGGCGAGAGGGTTCACCAGAGACAGAGTGGGGAGAACAGGCAGATTGACCAAAATATACTACTGAGGAGAGCAGCGGGCGAGGCAGGAGAGGTCTGCCGCGCCATGTGGGAATCTCCCTGGCTGGGCGTCGAACTCGCGTTGCCACTGCCAACAGCTCCACAGCACAGCGCTTAACCACTGCGCCACCGGGGAGGCCCCAACCATTAATATTTCAATATACATTTCCTAGTAACAAGGGCCTTCTCTTATACAACTTTAGTACACAGGAAAAATGAATATATTTTATGTACAGTTTACAGTCTGAACTTAAATTTTGTCAATTTTCCATATAGTGAATTTTGTATTTTCTCCCTTCACGGAATCCAAAGTCCATGTATAGAGATTGTACTCAATTGTCATGCCCCTTTAGTTTTTTTTTTATAATCTGGAGCTGTTCCTCTCATTCTTATTTGTTCTTTCATGACCTTGATGATTTTGAAGAGTATATATAAATTATTTTGTAGAATGCCCCAGAACTTAGGTGGTCTGATATGTCTTCATAATTGTATTAGGATATATTCTTGCTTGCTTGTTTATTTACATTTGTTAGGACTCATGGATTCTTTTTATTCAATGTCTTATAATCTGTTGTTATCAGTATTCATTTTGATTTTCAAATCATCCTAAATTTGGCCAGTGGGAGCCCCTTCAAACTGGTTTCTTATCTTTTTGCCATGGCCCAATAAGACTTGAGTATTTTTTTATTTTTAGGCACAGCATTCTCTGTTCCAGGCTCATTTGGTGCCTCTTCTGATTCAACTAATTAAGGAACTCTAGTTTTCTTTCATGGATAATATTATTTAGAGCACGGTGCTAGGTACACTGACTGCTGTTACGCCCAGAGTATCATATTTGGGCTCTCTTACAGCTCTGGGGGGCAGGGAACAGGGAAGGAAGAGGAGGGAGGTTGAAAGGGAGGTAGGGAGAAAAAAAGAGAGAAAGGTAAGAAGAGAAAGGGAGGGTAGGATGTATATACATATATACACATAATATGTGTGTAGACATATAGATATAGTACACATAATGTAATGTATATACACCTGTCTATCCAGCCATCTTAAAAAAAGACATGAACCTATACTGCTTCCTTCAATTTCAATCCAGTGCCAGTGAGTTCATTCTGACATTCTTCCTTCCGTGTTTGTAACTCACTTCACTACCTGTGAAAAACCTGGCATCCATTAATCTCAATATAGTATCTACTTATTTTTCAATCCTAAAAATATATAGTCTTTTAAGAATTTCTACCTTATACCACTGCAAAAAAGACACCAAATAACTGCAGTTTATTGTTTATGGTTCTTTTTGTCTTTAGACTGAAGGTATATGGTCAAAGTACTGCATTCAAATGTTACTAGGTCTGGTTCCTTTTTTCTGTTCCTCGTTGTGATTAGTTTCCTTATCTGAAATACAGTTGGTTCATATTTCTGATGTATTCCATTTTAGGATTCCTTATCAGTGTGTGTTGACTTTTTTTATTTGAGTATGTAAAATATTAATATGGTTTCAAAAATGGAAGTCGTGTTCAAGAAATGTCACGATTCTTATTCTTCCCACCTGGTTCCCACCCTAGTCCTTAGTATGTGTAGATAACTAGTGTCATTTGGTTCTTGTTTTTTATTTCATTTGTAAAAATATGTAGATTCATGTATATTTTCTATTCTCTATTCTCAATGCATTTTTGAATTTTATTTTTTTCTCTTAGCATGATATTCTGTATGTCACTACATATAAATTTATAGAAAGTCTGCGTTCCTCCTTACAACTGCAGAGCGTCCTTTGTGTGAATATCACATGATTTATTCATCCAGTTTCTAAATGTTGGCATTTAGGTTGTTTGCAGCAATTTGCAGTCAGAAATGATAGATCGGTGGCTAACTTTGTGCATGCATATTTTCATAATGTTGGAGGTGCATTTTTAGGGTAGATTCCTAGAAATGAGATTGCTAGATCAAAAGATAAACACAAATAATTTTGTTAAATATTGTCAAATTACCCACCAAAAAGACTATACCAGTTTTCATTCCTTCCAGCAAGATAAGCGATGGCTTTTCTTCGTAACCTTGGTTAATACTCTCCAGTAACTTTTTTGTTTTTTTTTTTCCAAGTTTCGGGGGGATAAATGTATTAGGTCAAAGGCCTGGCTTTCTATAATTTATCCTGCTTATTGAATTGGAGATGCGTCATCTAGTTACATTTTCTCTGTTTTGCCAACTTTACCTTTGCTTCATTTTACCTTGGAAAATAAAGTTCTGGCAACAGGTGTCTTTGTTACTTACAGTAGCAAGATTTCTATATGCATTAGTGGTTTTCAAAAATTTATTGGGTATCAGAATCACTGGAAGGGTTTGTTAAACACAGACTGCTGGGTCCCTTTCCCAGATTTTCTGATTCAGTAGGTCTCTGATGGGGCTAGATTATTTGCATTGTAATCCAAGGTGATGTTGATGCTGCTGGTCTGGGGATCATGCTTTGAGAACCACTAGGTTCTGTAAATGAAATGGCTATGATGTCTAAGGGAGGTTGTTAGATCTTGCAGTTGATAATGTGTTTTTGAGTAACTGTATAGGACATGTGTCATTATTATAATGTTTGTACTACTGAAGAGATAAGATAGCTAACAGACCATTAACTCTTAATATTTAAGCCTTAAACCTTTCATTTATTGAATTGTTCATTTATTCATAATAGTTTTTTGGCTTTCAATTACATATTCTAGGCAGTTCAAGACCTTTATTTTATATACTGAGGAATTTTATTTAAGTAAAGTTAAATAGATTTTCTAAGATCCTACTTAAAAAAAAAAAATCCCCTGATTTCAGGACCCTTTGAGTAACCTTTACTGATCTGTGCCTTTTTCTGTACGTAATTGACTTTCACTGTAGTAGAGCTGGGAGTTAAAGCTAAATATAATTTGACAAACTTAATAATGGCTTTTATAACTGATAATGACATCTTTTTTACCTTGAGATAAAAAGGTTTTTGGGTGAAATACTGTTTCTCTACGTGTTTATTTTGTTTCATAACAAATGGGTTACACTGTCAATAATTGCACGTATACTTTGGCTGAAATGAAACCACACTAGTCAATTAATCCCATTTAAGCTAGTGTAGAATTGACTGGGGGAACCCACTAATGTTAGAGCCTGGTATGTCACAAGAGACTTAATAGGAAACTGACCTCTGTAACCTGACGTTTTATTTTGACCTATATCTTAACTGGTACATAAAATAAATATTTAAAGGTGTTTGATATTTAGGTATTGAACTTGCTTATTTTGTTGTTAAGGTGGTACATACAAATTTCTGGCTTGGCTATAGTTAAAATTGGGAGCAGAGAAGGCAAATTTGAGAAATCTTGGTTTCTAAGCAACCAAACACATAATATTAGATCTTTGTACCAGTTGCTTGATGTTAAGATGCACAACATGTAAATAATTGATTGAACAGAAACTAAAACAGCCATTATAGTCAGCTGAATTCTAACATTCTTGACCTGAACTCATTATGGTTAGATTAATGAATAGGATGACTACTATTCCAATGAAAAGAGCTCAGATACAGTCTCTAGCATGTACATGGATCTGCAAAATTAGTTGGGCTTAAGTAAACATTTAATTTTAAAACTTTGACTTGAATATGGGAATCCAGTCCATCAGGAGGCACAACATAGCTTTGGATTTTCTCCCTTCACCTCCCCAATGACAGAAAACAAAAGCAGTGATTGTTTTTTTATAAAAGATACAAAGGATTATGCACCTTACATTCATCAAACTCAATAATTTTTACTTCTAACTCTCCCTCAGTTATTTCTCTTTTCATTCTAGAAGTCTTCCTTGTTGGTTTCATCTATGCTCATAATTTAATTCTTGTACTAAGATGACCTCCAAATGTATACCTCCAGCTCTTTCATGAGAATTCAGATTTGTGTTTCTAATGTATGCTGGACATCTTCCCTGTTCTATTAATAAGTCAAACTCAAAATTTCTTGTAAGAAATTTGTATCTCACCTACCTTTTGCCCCAAAGGAGACTACTTTGCCTGCTCTGTCCTATCTAGAGATGATATTTTGAAGTTTTACTGTGCTCTTTGATTTCTCCTCTATAACTCATATCCAGTCATTTGTCCTAGCCTACCATTTCTTCTCGATAGTCTTACCCAGCAAATCTACTCTCTCTTCTTTTTTTTCTTATGTTCTCTCGTTTTGACATTTTGACTTTGACTGAACCACCTGCCTTGGATATAATCCTCTCAAGTGTCTTATATACTGTAACCATAAAATATATTTTCAAAAAGTTCTGACTAGTTTACTCCCTTTTAAACAGTTTGATGTTGAATGATTACCAGTAAAGTCCAAACTCCTGAACTCCACCTAAGAGTCCATCTCACTCTTGCTTACTCTTTCACCTTGATGTCTTGCCATTCTCCACCTATATCTCATAAGATAGCCATTCAGAACTGCTATAGGTTCCCTGAAAATACATGATGATTCCCACATGCTTACCTGTGATTGTGCTTATTGATTCATTTTTACTGATCTTTGTGCCTCCTTTAATTCTTTTGCTAAGACTTTGTTCTGACTCCTTTTGGATGCCTTTCTTGTTTTTTTTTTTCCTCACTCACCCATCCCATGCCAGATTATGTCTGTTGTCCTTTCTCTAAGGTTACCCTAGTACACCATGCATTTATCTTTGTGGTGGAAACTTATCTACTTTATTGAGTTTATCTTTAAGTTCCTTGATTAATTGGTCTCTGTTTCATTTCTCTTTGCATCCCACTTTCCTACTGTGAATCCTGAAGTCATTATGCATCTGCTTATGAAGATGGAATAACTGCATAATGGTAGCGAGGCCTATCTTTGCCTTTTCTTTAGTGCCAGTCAGTTGTGGCTTTTGTAATATCGATACATTGTTGTTAACTAAAATATTAGTTTATTCAGATTCCCTTAGTTTTAAGGTCTAATGGCTTTTTTTCTATTTCCAGAATCCATCCACGGTATCACATCACCACATTACTTTTCAGATCTCCTTAGGCTCCTCTTGGCTGTGACAGTTTCTTGTACCTTTTGGTTTCGATGCCCTTGATAGTTTTGAGGATTTCTGATGGGAATATAGTTGGATGCCCCAGTAATCTAAATTGTCTGTTATTTTTCTAATGATTTTTTTTTAAAGATTTATTTATTTATACATACAAGTTGGGGTACAGGCCAGAGGCGTGGGGCGGCTAGAGAGTTCACCAGAGACAGAGTGGGGAGCAGAACAGGCAGATCAGAAATACACTGCTGAGGGGAGCAGCGGGCGAGGCAGGAGAGGTCCGCCCCACCATGTGGGATTCTCCCCGGCTGGGCGTCGAACCCGCATCGCTCGCGCTGCCGACAGCTCCACAGCGCAGCACTCAACCACTGCGCCACCAGGGAGGCCCCTGTTATTTTTCTAATGATTTATCATGCAGGTAATGTGCCGTTTTTCTCATGTCACATGAGTAGTACATAGTATCAAAGGACTTACTACTATGATTCTGAACCTTGGTCACCTGGTTGAAGTCATTTTGTCAGGTTTCTCCACTCTAAAGTTACCCTTTTCCCTACACCCTGTTTTCATACTGTAGTATTTGAAAGATAATTTTCTGAGCAGCCTACTCTGAGGAGGAAGGAGTTAAGCACCCCCCCCCCATATGGGGAGTGTATAAATTATTTGGAATACTTCTGCATGGGATATTTGTCTGTTCTCCCCATTTGATAACACTGGTCCACAAATTTTTACAAAAGTCGTGTTACTGAAATAAAATTAGTCATTTCCTATCAATTTGTATGTGCTCAACATGAATATAACAGTCAAATTCTAATTTTGGCTCTATTTTTTTGTGATCTGCAATAAATTGATGTTTACATCACGAAATACATGCCAATAGTAATAGGCCTACGGTTAATACCTGTAAAAAATCAAGTCATAGACTACTTCTTAGTTTACTTCTTTTGTCTCTTGTACAGCTGTTCAGGAATAGAATAGATGGAAGATGGTTTCCATTGTGCAAAAGCATAGCCTTAAGACTCAGTTTCAAAGAGTCTAGAAATAGTCTCCATTCTTGTGGGTCATGAGTGATTTCTAAGGCATTAATGAGGTCCTCAATATCGGAACAGAATACCAGAGTACTTTCCTTTCTGAAGAAAGGCTCTAGCTGCTGGTGGTGCTTTTGATATAAAGTAATTGTGACATCTTCTTCTAGAAGATTCAATTGTTGGAGTCTTGATCCTAGCAATTTTGCCTTGTTCTTGGATAAGTCCAAATCATGAACCAGGTCATTTAGTTCTTCCTTTGTTAGACTGTGTGGGGTTGATGATGCACCACAGTGAAAATCTGGATCACTGCATGCTGCTGGAACAGAAGAACAGGTTGGCTCACCCTTGTCCTCAGCAGAATATTCTGCTGGAGGTTCTGGAATAGGAAGTCCCTCACCATGTGGAACTGGTGTCAATGCAGACGGAATGTTTGGATAGACTATTCTCAACTTCTTTTGCTTCGTTATTCCACTGGAAAGAGGAGGAACCAAGCAGAAGTCACAGTCTTTTATGTGGTTGCTTGGCTCTCTCCACACCTTGGGACTGCAAATGTCATGGATGGTCTTTTGCCAATGAACCACTGTGAAAGCTGTGTTGTCCATGTAGCACAGCATCTATGCAGGGCCCAAGCTTGTCTTGGTCACCAACCTTGCATCCAAAGTCAATATGATAAGCCTTCTTCACTTGAGCAGTGACACTTTTCTTCTGGTTGGCAAATGTCACTTCCCCATAAATAGAGCAGAAATTGTCCACGCTATTAACACACTTTTGAGGCATTACTGTTCTGTATTGTGTCTAAATGGATAAAATAATAACAATTCTGTGTAACAGTAGCTTAAACTGTCTTGCACAAAGTCTGAAATATTTTCAATGCTCAACCTTTCTGACAGGGCTTTATATAGTGCACTGCTGATGTCAGCTTACTTCAGTAGCCGCCTGGCAGTAGTATTGCATTGCATCAGAAAATGATGCAGTCAACTCTGGATGATGTGTGTATGATGGTATTGTGCAATGAGATGCAATATTACATCATTCTAGGCTGCTTTAGGATGTTGTTGCAGTCCTACTGAATAAATTGACGTGGTGAAACACATAAAATGAATTATATGAAATATCTTCAAAATGAGAGCTAATAAAAAATTTTCAGGATTATATTCACATTCAGCACACCAAGTACTACAGATTAGGGCCTTTTTAAGTCAGTAACGATCTTACTGTTGACCAGTGTAATTTATTCAATCATTTATTTGTGAATTCATATATAGACTCATGAATATTTATTTGGTAATTCATGTTGTCACCCAGTACTTTATTTTTTGCTTAAATTATTCCCTCTTTGTCCATTAGGAGTTATTTGAGTTTGCTCTTATGCCTCTGACTAGTCCCATCAATGTATGTGTTTTGTTGATCTGTATGTCGAGGATCAGATATGTCCTTACTTTCTGGGACTACCGAATGCTACAGGTGCATCCTAGAATATTTCCTGCCCAGTCCTAGAATCAGTCATTTATCCAAGGCACCCTGATTCCTCTTATTGGAGAATGGTATTAGAAATTGATCTGGGCACTAGATATACTCATGATCTCTGCTATTTTCTAACCCTGGATTTATTTTCCTTTTTATGATTATGAATAATATATCTAATGTTCACCTGTGGAAGAATGTTACTTCTCCTCTGATATACTTCCTTCTACATTCACTGAATTTCTGTCCCAAACTGCATTTTTGTTAGGTGCTGTGTCAAGCTATATAAAATTCTACATACAGCAGAAAAATTATTATCCAAATGATAATTCTTCTGGGTTATAATTTTGGACCAAAAATGTTTCTGTGTTGCACTGTTGAGTCTCCCTATAAAACTGAGCTCAGTGAGCAGAACTGGAAAATCTTGGTACCATTTGACACTGAACAGGTGGAAATATCTCTAGTATAACACATTCAAAACAAGTTCAGAGGTATTTAAATTTTCCAAGCATTTTGGAGACTGAAACAGACAAATTTAACTGAATAAATGGAGCAGAAAACTCTTGTAGAGCTAGAAACACTTACTACTACCATCCTGAACTGTACAGTACAATCTCACTGTTCCTATCTTAAAATACTAACAGTTACAGAAGTATGATATCTGTCAGCAATAGCTTCACTGAATTTTGTTGCATAACAAAATGGCGTTAGGTAGAAATCTTCCTTTATTTCTATTAATTGTCATAGTCTCAGATATGAAAATTACTCTCTAAATTATAGATCCCTGACAATAAGTAATCTTTATACCTCTTTCCTCATAAATCCTTAATATTCATATCATTATTTCTCTCTGTTTTAGTAAGAGGAACTCTAAGATATAGTTAGCATAACAGTGATTTATGGGGCATAGATAAATTCCCATTGTAAGTTTTCTACAAAATCAGAGAAATGCTATTTTTATAAGGAATGTGATTTGCAGTATAATTGTATATTATGGTTTGCTTGTTACAATCTTATTTCTTTCGTTAGTATTTCAAGTCTTTGCTAGGAGAACATACTTTTAAGTCAACTACCCTCTGTATAGGATAGCAAAAAAAAAAATTGACATCATCTAAGATGATTTTCAATGAGGGGTGAAGCGTAAGGTGTGAAATTGGACTGAAAAATATAAATATATATAATAAATATAATATAGTAAATTGGTTCTAGATTTTAAAATCACCCTAAGGAGATCAAAGCAGTGTGAAGTAAACTTATTGTAGTAATCATTTCACAGTTTGGATCTTCCTGTTACCCTTTCTTCCCCAAGAGTTTTGTACTGTGATGTTGATAACTCTGCTGTACACATTGTGTTGAATAGAGCTCTGGTCTTTACACTTCTTGTCAGTGGATACATGTCTAGATATTTCTTCAGTTGTTCTCTGTTCTAGTTGTCCTTTTATAGCTTTTTGTAGTTTTGATCTTTCCTTTTGACACTTAAATTTCCCTTTTAATTGTTTTTTTATCCTATTTCCTTTTATATTTTGTTAACCACAAAATGTTTACACCATTATCAGTGAAAATGTTAGATCTTTTACTTACCTCTCATTTGTTGATGAAATCATTAAAATTGGTTATTAACATTGATTTGGAAAATGAGTACTTACTACATTTCTTCTTAAAATTTTTATTTTATTTAAATTTGTTTTTATTAATGAAATACCATTGTTTTACATCATTGTTAATTTTGAAAATATAGGATTTCTTCCCTTTGGTGTGGTTATTGTAGCTTCCCTACCAGCACAGTTTTTTGCCATAGTCATTTGTGCTCTCCTTCTGTCCCCTGCCCTTGTTCTCAACCCTCCTCTTCTTCTTTTCTCTCCCCCTCCCCTCTTGATGCCTAAGATCTGTGGTCCATTTTCAGGGTTGTTTTTAATGTTTGTCTTTGGTCTCTCTGTATTCCACACATGAGTGATACTATCCATTATTTGTCTTTCTCCTTCTGGCTTATTTCACATAGCATAATCCCTTTCAGCTCTGTCCATACTGCCACAGATGCATGAACTTATTCTTTTGATCATTGTTTCTGTATACCACATCTTGATCCACTTAACTGTTTTCAGGCACTTAGGTTGTTTCCATATCTTGGTTGTTGTAAATAGTGCTGCAATAAACATAGGAGTGCAGATTTCCTTTCAAATTAGTGTTTTTGTATTCTTTGGGTAGCTACCTAGGAGTGCAATTGCATATTGTATGGCAGATTCTTTTTAGTCTTTTGATGAAAGAATAAATATTGGTTGACTAGTTATGTGGGTCTATTTCTGGGCTCACTATTCCACTGATTTATGAGTTTATTCTTTCACCAATACCATGCTGTGCGGTTACTGTAGCTTTATAGTAAGCTTTTAAGTCAAGTAGTGTCAGGCCTCTGATTTTGTTTTCCTTCAATATTAGCTATTCTTGGTCTTCTGTTGCTTCATATCAACTCTAGAACCAGTTTGTAGATATCCACAAAATTGCATGCTGAGATTTAGGTTGGGAATATGTTGAATCTGCAGATAAAGTTCAGAAGAACCAATATTTTGAAAAGATTGAATCTTCCTATATAGAAACATAGTCTGCAATATTTCTCTACTTATTTAGTTCCTTTTTATGCATTTTTAAAGGATTTTATCATTTTCCTAATATATTCTATCATATTTATGACTACTCACTTTTGGAGGTACTAATGTAAATGGTGTTGTGTCTTCAAATTCTACATGTTTATTGCTGGTATATAGTGAAGCAGTTGATTTTTCATGTATTAATCTAATATTCTGAAACTGCTATAATTTCTTGTTAGTGCTAGGAGTTTCTTTGTTGATTCCTTTATATAATCTACATGCAGGTAATCATGTCATCTGCAAAGACAGTTTTATTCTTTTCCAATTTGAATATCTTTTATTTCCTTTTCTTGTCTTACTGTATTATATAGTCCTTCCAGCACAATGTTGACAATGAATGGTTAGTGGCGTCATCCTTACTTTGCATCTGAGTGTGAAAGCCTCTCATTTTTCTTCACTATGTCTGATGTTAACTGTAGGTTTTTTTGTGGCTAAATTTTATCCAGTTTACCATTTCCCCTCTGTTTCTAGTCTGCTGAAAGTTTTCATTATGAATGGGTGTTGCATTTTGTTAAAGACCTTTTTCTGTATCTATTGATAAGATCATCTGATTTTTTTTTTGTTAGCCTGTTGATGTGATAGATTACATTAATTGAGTTTTAAATGTTGAACTGGTCTTGCGTACCTAAGATAAATCACACTTGGGTGTTGTGTATAATATTTTTATACATGAATTCAATTTGCTCACTTATTTTTAAGGATTTTTCACATTGATTTTCTTGAATACTTTATAACTTTTAGTACTTTCTTAAACTATGTCACTGTGTTGTCGATTAAGAATAGAAAGTTACCTAAAAAGGTCTTGGGCTTTTGGGAACTTATATGTATATAGGTTTGAAAATTTATTGAGTATCTCTGTGAACAAAGAAAAAGGTACTTGGCTACGTGGATTGACATTGCCTTTTGAGATTTTTAATTGCCAGTGATCTTTTCTCCTGCAGCAGGCACCTGAGTATCTCTCCTGGTACAAAAATCTCAGCAGTAGGAAACCTAATGGATGCTCTTCGGTTGTATTAGATACACAAACAACAAAGAGATAAGCTGCTACACAGTTTCTGTTTTCTAGGAGTTACCATTACTTCTGTGTAAAATAGGAATAGAATAATGTGTTTATTATGTTTTGTTTGTCACAAAATGAATGATATAAAAGCTCTTTGAACATAGAAATACAAATAAAAATCTTTTTCTCCCTGTCATTTTATGCAAGGATCTTTCTACACACATTTATAAGCAGAATTGCTACCTAAAAATTATCTTTTTATTTTTGTTAATGACATAGCATTATTTTATATCCTTGCTTGTTTTTTCAAAACTAGGATTTGTTTAAAAGTTCAGGATTTTTCTCCTCAGATGTGGTCACCATAGTTTTCCCACCCACAGTCTCCCACCATAGTCCATTGTGCTCTTCTTCCCTCCTGTTTTCTCCCCTCCTACTCTTCATTCCCCTGTCTTCCACTCCCCTCCTACATGCCTCAGATCTGTGTTCAACTTTCAAGGGTGAGTTAAAGTTTTTCTTTGTCTGATCTTGTGTTACCTCAACAATTTTAATCTCTATGTAGATAATATTTTGCAAGATTGAACAAAATTTGCTAAAAACTTGAAGTATTCCCTGTGGGGTAAAACAGTCAATAAGAGGGAAGCTGGAAAATTCACTATTGGGAAAAGGGTCTCATTTTGCTCTCAGAATGGGCATTGAACATTAGCACACTTGTATATCTTGGTTGGAATTTTCATAGTATTTAATTTCAGTTGATAGAAGAGTTCATTATTTTAAGAAGGTTATATTGAATGTAAAAGGGAAACTTAGGAAGCTTGTTAATGATTTGAATTTATGTGTAATACATGCTAGGTTTTATTTTACTTCTTTCCTTTAAACCTATTATTTTTCAAAATTTTATTGACAATAATTATTTTTTATTGTTGCTAATTGGAAACTTTTGTATTATTAAGAAAGGAAAATCCTAATAAGGAAATTAGAGATAGAAGTAGATCTTGGATTGGTCTTAGTTACGGTGTTGACTGCCCACTTTGATCTTGGATTGGTCTTAGTTATGGTGTTGACTGCCCACTTTTTTTTTTAATTTTTTTTTTTTTGCCTACGAGTTGGGGTGCAAGCCAGAGGTATGAGGCGGTGAGAGGATTCACCAGAGACAGAGTGGGGAGCAGAGCAGGCAGATTGACTGAAATACACTGCTGAGGGGAGCAGCGGGCAGGGCAGGAGAGGTCTGCCACGCCATGTGGGAATCTCCCCAGCCGTGCGTGGAACTCGGGTCGCAGCTGTGACAGCTCTACAGCTCAGCTCTTAACCACTGTGCCACCAGGGAGGCCCTGACCGCCCACTTTTTATGCTAATAAGAAAGCTTTATTTTTATTTGGGGTATTTTCCCAATTGTTTATTCTAAAAGTAGCTATTGCTCTTTTAATGTTATAATCCTGTACTTTCTATATACTAGACTTGATGTGTCTCTACTAGTATTGATATCATACAGCCTTCATAGTTAAACTTATAACATATCACCTTTTTCCCCTTTCTAGCAACTGAGATCATAGAATTCAAGCCAGGAAGAAAAAAGCAAACGTTTGAGGTAATGAGTATTATAAGCATGTGGCAGGTTTAAATGAACCTATCCACCTCTAGGTAAATAAAGTAAGAGCATTCTTTCTAGATGTCTCTGTGCTAGTAAAATGGGGATGATGATTACTCAACAGTATTGCTCTGTGTTATAAAAATAATTGAATTAAATACCAAGATTTATATTGATAAAGCCTCCAAATAAAATTTTTACCAGTGGGGAGTTACACACTGGACATTGTTTTATGTTTTTTCAGGGCATGGGGAAGCCAGCACTTCAGTGATATCTAGCACAACAGTCACAGTGTTGATTTTTGAGGAAATCTAGTAAAACTATAAAATGTTATAAAATGAATAATTAGGAAAAAATAGAATAATAGCCAGAAATCATGATTGGAGAAGTGACACTGCAGAGACGACTAGATGAGTGCAGAGGAAAACAGAAAACAGAGTTAATAAGAAATGTCATTTTATCCTTTCCACTGATTGCTTTTTCTGGCTTTATTCACTGGTTGAAAATTCTGGAATGTTCAGTAGCATTCCTTAGTTCAACATTTTACCAAGATCTTTTCTTTCATTTTAATAAAATGAAATGCAATCCCTCTGCTTTCTTGGGATGACAAGCACATGTTGAAGGATGGAAGAGGAATTTGGGAGTCCCTGAGTTTGCTTCTGATATTGATACACAATATATTAGATGCCTGAGGTGTCAGCAAATATTGGAGATTTTTACCTCCTAAATGTTAGGTACTTTACTTAGCTTCTCTCCTCTGTGCACAAAAGGAGCAACTGGAATATTTCCACTGAGTTTGTAAGGTTTTTGTTGTCACATAACCTCAGTGAAAGAAATGCGATTGCTTGGGTCTCAGTATACTCCTGCAGATGGAAACTTTCTGTAACCAGGAGGTATCTCAACCCCCTGCATGCTGGCTTGGAGCCTTCTGACCTTCTCTTTAAAAAGCCCTTTTTGTATTGATGCTCCCTGGTGGTGGTGGTGGGTCAAATAGCACTTACATAATCAGAGCCCCTTTTTCAGTCAGGTTGGCCTTTACTCAGAGAGCTGGGAGTAGATTTCTTGTTGGCAGGAATAAGTAAAGAAAAATCTCTTCAGACTTAAAAAAAAAAAGGAAAACAGTATAACAAAAATCATGATCAGTCTGAAATTAGAGAATGGTATTTTATCTGAAGGAATTGGAAGAGAATATCAGTCACTTTTACATGTGACCTTAATAATATAGGACTTTTTTGTATTGATATTGCATTTTTAAAAAACATCTTGACATATTGGAGAGAAAAACAGTAGAATCGTGAGTAGGCAGGCCTACTACTGTTGTTGTCTCAGTTGTTCAGCAATCTGTATGCATCACGTGACCTTTGGGTGACTTTTCTTTCTAATCCCTCTGAGAAGGCCCTCTGTAATCCCCTGATCCCTGTCAGTTCTGAAGCTTTGTTGTTCTTAGGAGGGGGCACCTTGAGTACTTGGAGACTGCCCACATGTTGAAATAGTTGAAATAGTATTTTTTTCCCAAGGGGATATATATCTTTTTAAACTGACTTGATAACTTAAAGAAGGGTATTTTAACTACAAATTGCTGTTACACTTGCATCTTGCAATGATGACTTCAGATTTATGTTTATGTCCTAAAGCTAATTGACTGTGAAGAAAACAAGTTTTGTTTACAACATTAAGGAAAAAGATGATTACATATATTACAGCAGAAATATGGTCACTTAACTCTCAGGGATGTGGGTCCTCCCTTGCCTTTTTTTTTTTTTCTTCTTTCTACCTTCTACATCTTTTGTATGAATGGCAAATTAAAATTGACCTCATTGTCTTTACATGGTATCTCCATGGCCCTCTTACCTTCCATAACTTTCTTGGACTTGTTCTCACTTTAGGGTTATTTTGAGACAGGGATACACAGAAGCCTCATATTTAAAAAAAATACCTAGAAGGAATACACGATTAGGGGTGATGGGGTGAGGACGCACTAAGTCCAGTGCTGGAACCTTGATGCTGTCATGACAGCTATTCTGCAGGATTCAGGGGACAGCTACCCCCAAGAGCTACTAGAGAGGGCACAGGGAATGTGGACACTCAGGGTGGGCAGATGTACAGCTAAAAACTGTACAATCTGCTCTCTGCTATGTTTATGGCTGACTTTGCACTTTCCCTTTAGGTTCAGCCTCAAATGAATTTTCATGTAAGTTCCAACTAGAATAGTAGTTACTCCTAGTTTTTGTGTTTATAAAATAACCTGAGACTGTCCAAGCAACCTTTTTAACCATGTAGCATAAACAGTTTGCTTACTAGCAACTTCACTGGAAATAATTCGGTCTGTAATTTCTGTTAGTGACTTCATGAAGGAATCTCCATCATTGCCTCCCAAATGGCCTGTTGAGCTTGGAATGGGCCAAGGAGGTTGTAAATATCCCACCCTCAATCCTGTTTCATAGCTTTTAGATTCTTCTAGGGTTTTATCATCAGTCTTGTATAGTTACTGCTAGAATTATTATCTGGGCTCCTGACTACAGTCTCAGTTATTCCTCCTGCGTTCTTCTTGTCTTCACCTTGGCTCTATTGCCATGATATAGCTTGAAAGAAGGGATCAGAACCATGTAACATTGAATTTCTAGGCTCTGAAAATGGGCTATAGAATTTGAAAAGGCATATTTACTCTCAGTTCTTTTTTTATTCTATATGATTGCTCTTAGTCACCTGCAGTCTTGTCTCAGAGCTTTTAGGTTCGTCTAGGATTTTTTATAGTAAACATTAAATATATTTAGTCAAGTGCTCACCTAGAAGATCTTGAAAAAACTTCAAGATGAATGTTGTGTGCTTTAATAGAATCCTGTATAGGAAGATTTGGATATCTGGACTCTATTCCAGATACAGCTTCTCACTTAGAACTCTGGTCAACGCCTTACTCTCTCCATTTCTCTGTTGTCTTGTCTAAAACATGGTGCTTTCTGAATATGAATTTAACTCACAAAATGTACTAAGTCGTATTATCAGTTATCACTGCTTTTAACACCAGCTTTGGAGGCAGAGACTTTCTAGACCTGCTCTGAGTTCCAGACTGTATAAATAATGGAGCTTCTCTGTGTCCACAGGCCCCAGGAAAGCAAAGAATAGCTGGTAACATTTTTTAACTTTGTTGAAACCAGACTCTGTTTTTGGTCTGTACAGAAGTGGAGTTGGATAGAAATGTATTCTTATTTTTATAGAATACTCTATCTTTTGTGGTGGACAGAGAAAAAGATCATTAAACGTTAAATTAGAACATTTGACAACATATATGGGGTAATGCATGGAAATCATTTTGGGCACAGCAGTGTAGTTGTTGAAAAATCTCTGGTTTGTAGTTCTAGGAAAATAATAATAGAGAAAAATGCTCATGCTCACAGTTATAAATGGTGTATGTGTGTGTGTTTGTGAGAGAGAGAGAGAATAGATAGACATATGGAAAGTCTGTGAATAGGGGAGAACCAGAAGAAAGCAATCCTTGGAAAATTTTTTTCTTTTTGATCTGTGTGAATATGTTTGTATTGGAATGGTTCTGAATTCCAAACTTTAGTAAACTAAGGAAATAGGACATAGAAGAGCTAAAATTTCATCAGTCCTAGTTGAGGAGCAATAAATAGCTAAGAGAGAAGAAAGGGAAATAAAATATTAAACTTGCTGGGCGAAATGATGCTTGGGCAGGTCATCTAATAAAATCTGACTTTGTTTTCACATGTGTAGAGAAGTTGGGCTACTATATGCTCCTGTTCCTGTGTAGGTCACAAGTACATGTGGAAGATGTTTTTAACCTTGAAAGGAAGTTAGATATTTCATGATTTTTTTCCTTTTAGTTTTCACTCTTTTCCTAAAGGTATAATAAATGCAAATTGTGAAAAAAAATCAATGCAGAATGGCATGGGGCGAAAATCCAAAAGTCCCTGAAATATTTCCATATGTATGATTATGATTGATTCACTGTCAGTCATTTGGTAAAGATATTATTAGATTTCTGTGCAACTGACAGGAACTGTTTCATAACAGTCAAGGTGAAGGAAACAAGTGGTCATATCTTGTATTTTCCAAACTGAATTAAACCCAACTGTAAGATATTCTTGCCAGGTTGACAGAAATTTCAGTATCACCCTCCAGGGATATCCTCTGTCTCCCTTATCCCAGGTTTGCACAGTCCAGAGGGGAAATTCGCTGACATTAACTTACAAAGAGGAAAAGCCTTAGTGTCTTTCTGTCTTCTGCTATTGTCTCCGTCCCTTAGTTTTCCTGCCATGCTGAACACTGGCCCCGGTGGCTGTTCAGGAGTGCTTGCATGGGATACTGTGAAGTCGCATGAAGTTAAGTTCGCAGCAATGACCATGTGGCTCTTGAACAAGAGCAGCTCCAGTGTTCTTGGTTCAGTAACTCATCGAGTTTTTCTGTTACATAGAATTTCACTGATGACACATGCCAACTTTATTTAGCCAGTTACCTAAAGTCATAATGTGACATTTCCAGTATTTATGACATTTATGACATTTCCAGTATTGGTTAGAATTATGTCATGATGGATATTCTAGGCATGTGTTTCTTTAGACTTAATACCCAGGATCAAAAGGTACAACTGTTAAAATTTGACACATACTGCAAATTTGCATTCCAGAATAGATGCATCTATTTGTATTCCCAGTGCATGCACAAGGGTTCCCTGCGTTGTCACACTTGTTGGTGAACTCTGTGAAAGAGGGAAAGCATTCTGGCTACCATTGTCTCCAAAGAGGAACATATGGCCACACACATAAGCAAAATTATCTTTGAAGAACTCGAGTTCCTCTGTGTGTTCAGGATCCATCTGCTAGGGATTTATTGTTTTTTCTTTAAAAAAAAATTTGTTTTGAATTGGTCATGTCAAGCATTTGGATTCAGAAGGTGGACTCTTTATCTCATGTTCTCTCTTCATATTTGAAGAAGTAGCCAGATTTCTCTCAACTTGCTGAGTATTTCTTACCATTATTATTTTTCTATATGCATATGATTTATTCAGTTGAATAAATTTAAATCCAGCATCCAAGTAAATTTCTTAAAAAGCAACATCCCCAAACCCAGTTGTGAGTTGAAAACTGATCAGAACTCTAGAAGAGTTGAAACTCTTCTCCTTGACTCCTTTTTTTCTGATAGCCAATACTGATTTCTGATTCTGTCTTGTGTTTTTGAAGGTAACCAATTATTGTCTGTCTTTTATTCTTTAGCCATATTCACTTCCCATTCCACATTTTTAATGTTTTCCCTTTACTTTATCCTACTGTTTTGTGGGGGGAGGAGAAACTACCTATACTCTATATGCTTATGATTAATTTTCAGGATCTCCCAAATATTACAAAGACCCTTGATAAAATCTTGTCAGCATTAAGACCATATGGTTTTCTGGATATTCTGCGGACTAAAGAAAGCACTTATTTAGATATTTTGACTCAAACTCTGAGGACTTAAATATATGGTATAAAGATGGTACGCAAATAGTTTTTAATATTAGAACCATGTCAGGCAGATTAGCAGATGAACTTGTCTCAAAGGCCTGCCTTAGAGATGCAGGAGCTTTTAGCCATGTGTCGTGCTAATATGGAGTGTGCCTACACTGGGCAAGTTATTTCACACTGGACCTTAATCCCTCCTGGGTACAGTGAGCTATAGCCTTCCATAACTTCTCCACTTTAAGTGGGCCCACAGAAGCAGGGAGGGAAGTAGAAAAATAAATCTCCAATCCAGCAAGGGATACTCTTGGTGTTTTGATCAAAATGAAGGTCCTCTTTATATGGATAAAATCTGTGTATAGACTCTTCCTAGGGGAATAAGATGGACTAGAAAACTGGAAAAAAATCTTGCTACAGCACACCTAGAAATGCTAGATAAAATAAAATAATTGTATGTTTTAATGAATAGCAGAGCCAAACAGAAAGTAAATAAAATATCAGTGGCCAAAAACTGAAGAGGGAACTGAAGATTTGAGTTGCCCTGGAGAAGTTGGGGGAGAAGAACTTATAAGAAATAGGGACTAAGAGTGAGGCTTGAGAAGATGGAATTGAGTTACCCACTCATAAACTCTGAAGACTCAAATAAATAGCCTTTAAAATTGTACATGTGCATGTCCTGACAATGCAAAGTGAAATAGCCAAAGGTTTAAAAAAAAGTTTAAAAACAAAATAATATATAAATATGACATAATTAAGATCAAATAGATATATGTTTTAGGACTGCTGCTGAACACATTACCACAGATGAGGTGTTTTGAAATAAAGGAGATGTATTCTCTCACACTTTTGGGTGCTAGAAGTCTAAAATCAAGGTGTTAGTAGTGTCCTACTCTGTCTGAAGGTTCTAGGGAAAAATATGCCCCATGTTTCTCCTAGCTTCTAGTGTTGCTGGCAATCTGTAGTGTTCCTTTTCTTACAGACCCATTACTATAATCTCTACCTCTGTCATCAAATGGCATTTTCCCTGAGTTTTTCCCCTTGTCTTTTCTCTTTTTAGAAGAACTCCAGTCAGACTGGACTAAGGACCTACCCTAATCCAGCAAGTCCTTATTTTAACTCAATGGTATCTGCAATAGTATACCAGTAAAGGCAGAGCAAAAACAAAAACAAAAACAAAACAAAACAAAACAGAATTTTGAACCTACTGTCCGGCAAAATTAAACTGTGAGTAGAAAGCTATGAATGAAGGATGGCTTGTTTTTTCTAGAAGATGACACCTTGTAAATGTATAATGAATGGTAAGGTTAGAAAATTACAATTCTGTAACCTACAATGGGAAAAATTTATTCCGATATAGGTCACTAAGTGATACTAAAGCCATTAATGTATTTGCATGGTGCCAAGTTGTTATTCCAAACATTCCTTGTTAATTGAAATGGTGAAAGTACATCTTAATGGAGAAATCTGAAGATTACCATCGTAACCAAGTGATAAAACTGATCATCACTATTGGTGGCACAGCCTACAGTGTATGCCTGCTGGTGTGCAATAGGAAGCACATGTCATCATCTTTGGAGCAATCTTGAGAAAACTAGTTCATCTAGATTTAATGAAACCTTAACATTAAGATTTTAGGTAAAACAGAGATAGAAAAAAAAAAGCTAAATGACACTATCAGACAATAAATTAGAAGAATTTGAAGTATGCAGCAATCTTGAAAACATTGACCTGGTATGTCTGTTCAGTGAGTGTCTTGGAGGGACAAAAAAAGAAGAGGGAACATTTTAGAACTGGAAAACTAGAAAGATGTAACAGCCAACTGTCATGTGTGAACATTTGGGGTCCATGATTGGGCTGTGGATAAATAAGTTTAAAATATGTTTGTCACAATAAAGTAAATCATATGGTCTAAATACTGGATGATATTAGGAAATTATTCAAGTGGCATGCAGTTATTTGACACAATGTACTTGTTTTTAGAAGATTCTTAGTGAAATACTTAGGTATGAAATGTCATGAAGTAGAAATGTGCTTCACATGGTTAAGCGAAACTGTGTGAGAGAGAAATATATACACAGTTATAAATCAAATATGGAAAATTGTTAATTTTTAAATCAAAAATGATAATTAATAGATAGAATATGCACTGTTATTTTGAAGTCTTTTAAATAACACAGTGTTGGGGGACAAATCAAGTTGGGCTTATTCCAGATCTGCAGTGATGGCTTACTTCTAGAGAAGCTGCAAATACATTCTCCCATTATAGTGTAGGGACACATATGTAGTTATCTATGTAAGTGTTAAAGGCTTTTGGCACAATTCAGTATTCATTAATTACTGTAATTCTTACTAGGAATTAATGCTTCCTTAATCTGCTCCGGTCCTACCCACAAATCAGTATCAGACCAAAATATTAAAATATTCTCATTTGAATCAGTGACAAGGTTATCGCCTATCTTTTCCCAGAGATACTTTAACATCAACACATTCAACAAAGAAGGAACGTAGAAGTTGAAATAGACAGTAAAATCATCACTATTATCAAATGATACATGATATGCTTAAAAACATTTCTGAGATTAATTGGAAGAAACTAGCAAACGGTAAGCAGATTCATTGTGACACACAGAAATGCTAACATACAGAAACACACAGACAACTACTGATTAGAAGATACAAAAAGAAAAAACCTCATTCACAGTAGCTTAAAAATAAAAGATAAAACAGCTAGGAATAAGCTAGGAATAAAATTGCTTATTTTAAAAAATAAAAATAAAGTAAAATTCTTTCTAGAAGAAGACACAGAAATAGAACATACTATTTTCTTCTTTGAAATCAGGTTCAACTAAATTAGTCTATAAATGTAAGGGCTTCTAAAAATACTGTTTTAAACAAGATAACCTCATCATAAATTATATGGAGAATAACCATCTATAGTCAGAGAAAAAATATAAAAAAGGATCATAAGAAAGGACTAGCCCTGCCATTTACTTAAACATAAAAATCTTCAGTGTTTCAAACAGCTTGTTACTGGTTTAGGAAGAAAAAGATCAATAGACTAGAATAATGAGTCTACAGACCCAGTGGAATTAAATATGAAACAGGTGGCATTTTAAACCAGTGAAACAGGATAGATAAGTTAACAAATGATATTGGGGCATTTATTGGGGCAAACGGTTAGCTTAGTCCTTTTGGAAAAAAGGCTGGACCCCATAGCACATATCTTATACCAGGATAAATTCCAAATGGGATAAAGATTTAAATGCTTAGAAGTGAAACTATACAAGCACTAAAGGAATCCATGGAAGAATTTAAAAAAATAATTTTGCTTTGATGAAAGTATTTTCAATTATGACTCCAAACCCAGAAGCTATGAAAGAATCAACATATCTCTCTCTATATAAGAAGAAACCAAGGTACATGGCATAAAACAAAACAAAAATGAGAAAGGTCATGGAAAAATTTAAATGGAAAAGCAGGAAAAAAACATAGTGAACCTTGTATGCCCATTTAATGTTCACTATTATCAACTCATGGTTAATCTCATTTTTTTTTTTTAAGATTTTATTTTATTTATACATACAAGCTGGGGTACAGGCCAGAGGCATGGGGCGGCGAGAGGGTTCACCAGAGACAGAGTGGGGAGCAGAACAGGCAGATCAGAAATACACTGCTGAGGGGAGCAGCGGGCGAGGCAGGAGAGGTCTGCCGCACCATGTGGGATTTTCCCCAGCCGGGCGTCGAACTCGCGTCGCCGCTGCCGACAGCTCCACAGCGCAGTGCTCAACCGCTGCGCCACCGGGGAGGCCCCTAATCTCATTTTTTGAAGATAATTTTTGTTATTTCATTTAATTAAAAAATCTGTATGCAGAAAAAGCATTTTTTTTTTTTTGCTCCGCGCCGCGATTCCAGAAAAAGCATTTTATCTAATACATTAAAATACCACTGAAAACCAAAAAACTAATGATTCTGTAATATCCGTAATCATTTTTTTTAAAGATTTATTTATTTATACATACAAGCTGGGGTACAGGCCAGAGGTGTGGGGTGGCGAGAGGGTTCAACAGAGACAAAGTGGGGAGCAGAACAGGCAGATCAGAAATACACTGCTAAGGAGAGCAGCAGGCGAGGCAGGAGAGGTCTGCCGCACCATGTGGGATTCTCCCCATCTGGGCATCGAACTCGCATCGCAAGCTGCCGAGACCGCTGTGCTACCAGGGAGGCCCCAATATCCGTAATCATTTTTAAGGCATAAGAAAATGACTCTTCTGCTGAAAAATATCCTCACAAATGTATGTTATGTGCACATTCTTTGACTTCAAAAATATTAGAAAGTTAAATTAGAAAGAGGGAACATGCTGTAGAAATTCCTATTAAACTATTTTTAGGCACTTTTCCCCCCTTGCAGTGTCTCCCAAATGCTCTGAATCTCTTAATGCCTTGCAGTCAGCTGGCTATGTCACTTTATTATCCTTTTGCTAATCCTGGATCTTGCTCTGACCTGAATGAAGCTCATTGCTTTGTCCTCTCCTTAGAAATCACTTAGGACAACCCAGCAGTCTGTAATAATTCCTTTAAGATGTGTATAGCTCAGACAGAGGCAAGAGCCTCACTTTTTTTGGTAAAAATTTTGATGTACTGTATTTTTATTTATTTTTAATTCAGGCGGTATTAGGATTCCCCTCCCCCATCACAAATCACCATGGTAGTGCCTTCACCACCAAATCACCCATAGTCCATCACCATAGTCCATTGTGCTTCTTACTCTTTGTTCTTACCCCTCCTCTCTCTGGGTGCTTCAGTTCTATAGTCAGCTTTCAAAGGTTAGTTTTATGCTTGTCTTGAAAGAAGAGTCAACTCAGTTAAAATGTGAAGGTAGTGTATGTGCCACCAAAATTCCTAACCCTTCACCAGTTGAAAATTGGCTGTATTCTATGTTTGGGAAATGTTTTTAGGAATTTGTGACTTGGGAAAAAAATACTATTTTTATACAAGTAGACTAAGTGAACTCTTTTTATAAAGATGTTTAAAATGTTTGTGAGACCTAACAGTTGTGAAATTGATCAACATCAAGTTTTGATATGAGCAGGAATTTAAGTTTTGAAAGGGATGTGACTGTTTAGAATACCATGTGCCAGTTTCATCCAATTTGTTTTATTAAAAATAATTTAACTAAGAAAGGTTTTTAGCCTGAGCTAAAGACTGGTCAAATTCATTGATTTTAGATTTTAAGTAAATTTAGGATTGTGTCAGTATTAATTGAGAGTTTGCCCTCTTTGATTATGGAGTAGCTGAGGGAATTACTGAAGGCTGGGCAGGTCCTTCAGTTGCATGCTTGTGCCTTTCTTTTTGTACTTTAAATCAGTTGTCTTTATTCCTTTAGAATGTGTTTAAGTTTTCAGCAAGATATGATAGTCATGAATGTATTTTTATGCTCTCTTAATTTAAGCTTTTCCTCCACACTGTGATGCTGGCACCTTTTTTACAAACTTTCCAATCCTCTAAATTGCACCAGCCTTTGGTTCTGCCTGATGTTGTAGAAAAAATTGCTATTCCCCAAGAAACTTTATTTTTCTCTAACTTTTTCTTACTCTGGTAATTTTTTATAGTCATTTATCTCTGTCATAAAAATGAATGAGTGCAGTACATGTAATTTTTCCTATGTTGATTTGTATGTTATACTCTGTTTAAGTCGTCATTCTAGTTTCTTTTTTTGTGAGTGGAAAGTTTTGCTTATGAATGAAGATTTGCATCTTTTTTCCTCTGTCAGCTTCAAATGTCTTATAGGCCAGCAACTTGGGTCTGTTGGATATTCATGAACACATGAATGTGTTCCTCTCTTCCTGATGTCCAAAGTTAATCTCAAAGCTAATCTGTGTCTGAATGACACAGAGCCATGAAAGGCTAGAGATAGTTGCTGTGGGGTTTCACCCCAACAAAATATTATAGGAAATTCAGTGTGCTTTGTGAAGAGAATGGTAGCATTTCAGGGTAAAAAGACAACATCTCTGTATAAGCATTGACATATAAAGTCCCTGCACTGCTCAACAGTGGCCAGCCAATCCCTTTAAAACCCCCCTGAAGACCAGAAATTAATGAGAGCAGCCTAGAATGACAGGCAAAACCTGGGCTTTTGAATCTGCTGTCTCTGTATTTGAGTGGAATGCATGTGCTCTCTGACCTTAAGCAACATTCTTAATTCTTTGATCTTTGGTTTCCTTATTGTAATCCATTTGTAAGAATTAAATGAGAGAGCATCAACTCTTATTCTCAGTCAATTCAGCCTATTAATATTCTAAAACTAAACTGAACTCTATCTGCTAGTTCTCATATCTGGGTTTCTGAGTCTACCTTTGGGGCTATGCAGAACATTTTTGTAATTTCAATAGCTACCCTCCAGGAACATTTCTTACCAGCTCTCAACTCTTTCTCTATATCTGTTTGTTGTCCTTTGTGAATTTTAAATCTGTGTAATCAGAGGACAAATGCAGACGAAACGTTGTTAGGGTAGAGGCACCCTTATGGTATTCTTTATAATCTACCTATATAATTAATTTATACTGAGTTTATGCTACCCAAACAGACTCATTTGTGAATTTAGTGTATATATGAACACTCCATAATGTTGCATTTAAATGTTGCATTTCATTCATTGACTAATATGAAAAATTCTTCACTTTCTGGGTGAACATATACAGATGTTTCAGCAAAGGGCAGAGAATTTTCATAGACACTGAACATTTACAGCTATTAGAGTTTGCCCCTAAATCCTAAAGGATAGAGGTTGAGGTGTAAAACACAGCATATCCATAATTCTCTTCCACTTGCTGCTGAAATCAAAATCCTACTCCAACATAAACAGGTGATAAAATAAGCTAGACTACTACCTCACACCCTGCACAAAAGTCAACTCAAAATGGATAATAGACCTGGATGTAAGACCTGAAACCATGAAATGTATAGAAGAAAATGTAGGCAAAACTCTACACGACATTCCTCTCAGCAAAATCTTGAAAGACACATCCCTCAAAGCGAAGGAAGTGAAAGACAAGATAAACAGTTGGGATTACATCAAAATAAAAAGCTTCTGTACAGCAAAAGAGACATTAACCAAAACTAACAGACACCCTACCAACTGGGAAAAGATCTTTGCACACAATACATCTGATAAAGGACTGATAACAAAAATTTACAAGGAACTCACACAACTCAACAAAAACAAAGCCAATAACCCAGTCAAAAAAATGGGCAGAAGAGCTCAAAAGGCACTTCTCCAAAGAAGAAAAGCAAATGGCCAACAGATACATGAAAAAATGCTCAACATCACTTATAATCAAGGAAATGCAA